>JAPYZO010001747.1:0-34576 GCA_030522905.1 Torymus flavipes
TATGTCTATCTGTTTCCGAGAAAGGAACTGCATTGACTTTTAAGTAATAGAGCAAGATTTGAAAATAATTTCTGTTAAATTCGTGATTAATTTTTTTCTAAAAAAAAACTATTATAGAATATTTGAAACAAATATTTGAAATGGTACAGCAAAGTGTTTTTTTCTACGATTTCTTACTCCAACCTTTACTCTACAAAGTTAAATAAATCCGGCTACTGTCTCGGCACACTTTGTTTTCACGGTTGCGAAAACAATTGCAGCGAAGAAAGAAAAAAAAAAGTTTCTACAACCGCATTAAAGTTCACTGAAAGCTCTTTGCCGCGGCGTCTACATGTAACTCAGACTTTCGACGTTAATCGGAGGAAAAACTACCTAGAAAAATATTGACACAGCGATAAAATCAGCCGCAATAAATACCTAATCCAGCACGTTTTTCTCGCGCGTGCATAAACGACTCTCGCGCTGTGTATAGCTAAACTTCTCGCTCCTATATTTTATCAAAGCGTATACATATACACACACACAGAGAGAGATTTTTCGCGCACATCCATCTCGCCACTCGAGGACTACAAGTATCATTACAAGCCCATTTATAAATCCCGCCTGATATCTGCATAAATTATAACACTCCCGCAGCAGCAGCTCCTCGGCGCCCGGCGCGTGCGCAAGAAAAGTAAGGCAATCGCTCGCGCTCTTAGCCCTCGCCGCATACACTCGAAATGAATTGCCCTCGGGTCGGTTGGCTCATCGGCGCGCGCGCGCGAGAGAGAGAGAGATCACGACTCGGCGAATATCCGAGACCGCTACATAGCTACATGTATATACCGTGCAGCTAACGCCGCAGCAGCAGCAGCGTCGTCGGCTTTTAATCGGCCTGGGTTATAAAGTGGGTCACACACGCCGAGGCCCCGGACACTCGGGCTCGCTCATGCAGGACACCGTAGAGGAGCCGCCGCCGAGTCGTGCTGCTGCTGCTGCTGCGGGGCTTTCGCAACTCTAGCGAGCTCGCGCGTGTGTGACTAAGAGACGCGATTTTTCACCGCTAAACTAGTCGCGGGGACGCACATAGCTATACGCGGGAGCCTATGCGCGCTCTTGCGACACGCGCGGAGAGAGACGCGAGACACCCACAACACTTCGATTAGATTAAAACGCCGCTCGCTCGCGCGCATGCGGCTGTCATCGGGCCGGAGGGTATGTGTGTGTGTGTAGAGCCGTGCAAAGTTCACGCGCGAACCATGGACTCCCGCACGAGAGAGAGAGAGAGTATGCGCATATAGTATGCTTGGAAGGGGGTGTCTCGCGTGACAGGTATATATACGCGTTGGTAAAAGTTAAGTGCGATGCGGGAGGTGACAATTATTTAGCTATTATTGAGCGAAGTATATGTATGTGGATGTGCTGTCTGTATAAAATCAATTTTCGATAATAAGAAGTGAAGGCGAAGCTAATTGCAGCGTTATTAAACGATGTCAAAACGTCGTGTGCTGTCGTTATTTACAAATTCTGGCGTCGTTAAATAAATTTGCTTAAAACTTTGTATAGCGTTTATACGTGCAGTCTTCGGCATTTTGTATACATATGTATTTTAATTGATAATTTTTATAAGATGATTTTTTCTTTTTCGTTTAAAGTATGCTTCAGAGACGTTGGAGCAGTATAAATACTTAAACTTTATGCGCGCAAGGGATAGATTTTATATTTCAGGTATAATTATAATGAAAATCACAAATTTACAAGTACCAATTACACTTGTTTCTATAAGAGTATAAGAAACGCGGCTCGTGTATAAAACTTTGTATTTAATTATAATTGCACAAGCCATTATAAAATAAACATAGTTTAAATTACTAACGCTGCATAAAATGATTTCACTCTACAGAGGAGCACCCCCCCCCCCCCCTCAAACGGCGCAGCTGTAACGATAAATAACGCGTTACCGTAAAAGCATTTATTTAATGAAAACACGTAAGTAACGATCCTCCAAGTGGCTTTTTAAAGCTCGCTTTAAAACTTTTCAGAACACTCCGGTCGAGCGATTATTCTTATATCCCTCTCTTTTCCTCTCTCTAGCTGTAATTAATTATTTTTTGCACTGCCGCGTAGCACTTCTCGCCAAAGTTTTCTCCCTCTCTTACCAACGCGAAACAAGCTTTCGCGTTTATATTATACACCTATATACACAGCTAAAAGTTTTTGATTCAAGACAACTGTGCGATATCGAAGGAGGGCAAAAACGGTATCGATACTCGATCGCGCCAAATAATTTTTTGCGCGAGCTCGGTCTATACTCAAAAGTTATTTTTACCTTTGCGCGATTTTTCGCAAAAGCTGTTGCCGCGTGCTTTCATTTTTCCACCCCGTAATCTTGCGCGCCCCTTAGCGCGCCTCGTAAACCCGTGGAATTTACGGCTAGACTTGGATCTCTCGAGCGAGCGAGGAAGAAGCTCTTGACGAGCATTAATCTCAAGACGCGCGAGCGCTTTGCTTTTCATTTTGATCGTCCAATTCCACGGTATCGCGAATAAGAAGCGGTGCACTGCAGTGCGTTTATAATTTTACTGAGATGCGAGCGCTGCAGTATAATGTCCAGGCAAATTACGAAAGTTGAGTTGCGCGAGCTTCTGCGGATGGTAGCGCCAAGTGCCACTTAAATGTTTATAGAGCTTCTTGACCGAGCGTTCCAGGTTTTTTTCCTGGTTTCCTGTTTGTTTTAAGTTTACTTGAACTTATCATTGAGAAGTAGCAGCCGTCTTCTTAATCAAATTAGTTGTAACTAATTTTATGTCGAAGATATAACGAATTTCTTGGAAATTATCCTGGCAATGAGTATTAACCATTAAAATATTCTTAGAATAGGTTTATAATTTTACAAGATTTTCAGGTCATAATTAAATGTTATTATCTCAATATAGGATTAAAACTTTAGTATATTTAATTAAAGTTGAAAAATATAATATTATTTTTAATATAATTACATTATAAATATAGAAATATGTTTTAAGTTAGAATTATATTACTTATAATACCTTATTACTTTTTGCACAATACTCCTATTAAAACCTTCTTGTATTTATTATCGCGCCTCAAAACCATAAATTTATTGACACTAAAGTAATAAATTTCGTGTACATTATATCAAGTAGTGTTTAAGAGAAAATCGCATTAGCACCGCGGCAATTCTCATACAATTTGGATTCATTTTCCCATATGCCGTTTATGGGAATCCAAATCAGATATTGTACGAAGATTTATGACATATTACAATTCGTATACCTGCAGCGGAAAGTCATACACACGTGAAATCTGTATATAATTTTTCGCACACACATAACGCATCGCCTAACTCGATTTAATTACACTGCGAATTAACATTTATTCATGAGCACACACACATACACAGGTAAATCCATACCTCGAATTTTACCCGAACTCATAATACACGTCGGTGCCATTGAATATAACTATTGAATAAATAAATAGCGCTGACAGTCATGAGCTGCGCGCGACCGCAGCAGCTACGTGACTGATGACAATCGCAAGGGGGGAAAATCGAATTTCGCATACTGAGAGAGCTGAGCTCGCAATAAATTATAATTGTAATATTTGCGAATATATGCGCACCACCGCCGCGGCAATTCGCGAAAGATTTCTCTTTCATAACGCGCTCTCTCTCTCTCTCTATGTGTGTATGCGCACGCGCATTGTATATCGGCATCGGGTGTATATAAACGCGAGATATTGCCTATGCGAGCTTCTACGAACGCGCAGCGCGGCGCTTTCGCGTCTATTGTTTTAGCCGAGGCAAGCAGCCGCTGAAAAGGTGGCATATTAAATTAAATGTTTGTTTCATCGACAAGCGATATTTCGCGCGCTCGCGCGAGTGCGATATCTCTCGCTGGCGCAACTATATGTATGTATGTGTGTATAATTATAAAGTGCGAGAGGCCGAAACGTGTGTGTCTATGCGTATTTACATATAAACGCGAGAATTTTTGCGCAGATAGCACAATATTTCCCGCAACAATAAAATAAAATAATCTTGATATCGCCATAACGGGATTGAATGGTTAAGTTATTAGCGCATTACTCGCCGCGGCGTTTGATATGCATTATGCAACGCGTATAAATGTTTTTCTATTGGGCACAATATGGGAGCTCAATAACAAGTGGCGGTGTTAAAACAAAAGGACTATTCATTTTGCAGGAGAATTTTGTATTGGAAAAAGTATTTCCTCTATACGCCTTTCTCTTAATATACTTTTATAATAAAAATTATATCATCATGCATTAATTAAAGTAAATGAAAAATGAAAAGTACGGCCGACTATTCCTTTAGTATACCTTAAAGACCTATTCCTTCGCGCACTGTAACCGCAAACCCGCGCGCGTCCTCCCACACCGCGAGTATACCGCGCGTTACTTCCACGACTCGGGGGGGAAGAGAAAAAAGAATAAACGCACGCCCTCACGCTCGGGCGCAACGCGCGGTTTACAAAATTGCGTTCCCTCGCTCGCTCGTAAAGCAACGCACGCGCGCACGAAGGGAGGCACACACAAGAGAGAGTACGAGTGAACTCCTTCAATACATAATTTAGCGCGAAATTCGTTTCTTTTCGATACACGCACGCCCTCCGAGGTAGTATAGGTATATATATACACGCACGCACGCACGCATATACACATACCGCCGGCGCAGCGAACTATAAAAACTCCATTGCGGGCGTCGTTACGTTTTACGAGAGACAGAAACTAAGAGGAGAGAGAGAGACGAAGAAAAGAAGCGCGCGCGCGCGCGCGAGCGTTATTACCATTACCCTGTCATCGTTCAAGCACCGTGAAGTGCGATCGCTCATTTCGCAAGCCTCGCGCGCGAGCTACTCTCTCCCTTTCGCGGGGAGGAAGTGTATTATGTATCTCGCGCGCGCGCGCGGTCAGTTTTACGCCGTTGCACTGTGTCAGCGCGCCTGTAGCACGCAAAGGAGAGGGATATAGCAGTGTGGTACTGCATAGTCGCTGGACCACGTCCGGGTCGTGAATCACGGCATCTACGCGCGCGGGAGTAGAGCGCGGTGTTATATAGGAAGAGAGGTAAGGCCGCCTTTTACGCCGCGGCTACTCGCGTATGGTAAATGTATCTCTCTCTCTCTCTCTTTCTCTCTCGCCTGTGGCATGCGTTTTGTCGCTTTCGTATATATGTATGCGCGGGTGTGTAATACGCGCTGCGTATGGGATATATGTACCATGTATGTGTATGTATGTATACGGCGTGTGGTTAGTTGCGTGTGTATTACGGGGTACAAATGCGCGGGAGTTCGGGACAGTCTTTCTGCGGCTGACGTCAACGTGTCTCGGGAGTTATACGGGAAAATTTAATTTATTTGTAGAAATTGTTAATTAAATTTCTCGCTTAGGAATGATTTTTATGTATAACTATATATAAAATGATTATCAACTTTTATTATTTTGCAAACGATATATTATCCTCGAATTTTATTTTATTATATTATAATCGTAAAACATTTTGTTTTGTAAAATTATTTCTGTATTAATTAATATCCAACGAAATTCTGCACGCGAATAAATTCTCATTAAATAATACGAAATTTTCACAGGAATAAGTACATGTCTCACTGTATGAACGATGAATGAACGGAAAAATTAATTAAAATTTATTAAAACATCCAATACAACGAAAAACCATACTACAAATTTTCTGACAGAATGATTTTCAATATAAATAAGATATTAAATAATATATTTACTCAGCGCGAGTCGAAGAAAATTGCTGCGCAAGTATAGCGCTTGCAGTCGCACTTCCCGTGGTATTTTCAACCCGTCTGCTCGCGCGCTAGCGTATAACATATACGCGGATAATCCTAACGTGCATATAGGTAGCGTCGAGAGGGAAAAGCGCAACAGGAACAATTCGAATGTGCTTGCGCGCAATGGTCAGTCAATCCGCGCGCGTGCAGCCGCAGCTAAACTTTAGCGCGCGCGTTGCATTCTTACGCGAGAGGGAGGCTCGTATAATATTGCGCGCCGCGTTTACACGCTCGGCAAGGCTGCAAGCGCGAGGGAGAACAGAAATTATTTGCCTATTCTCCTCCTCTCTGCGCGTGCGAGCGTGCAAAATTATTTGACCGGTGAAACTTTAAGGAGATAGCTGCTGGCGTTGCCGCTGTTACTACTGGCTATGTCTATTACGCGCGCCTCTATGGGGATATACACACCGAGCGAAGAGGGAGAATTCGTTTTGCAGTGTTGAAGGGTTAACGCGCGCCTATGTATATTTTAACCTTTTCTAGGGTTGCTGAGAGGGCTGCGGACTTTAATGCTAGCTTGGCTATTTTTTGCTAGAGAATAAAAATTATGGGTTTACGCGTTAACGCTGTAAAAAGGCGCATTTCAATTTCCAAGCGCGAGTAGTATATTAAGATTAAGAATACTTAAGCATTCTGTTTGAATGGAAAAATGAAATAATGCAATATAGAAACCTTGAGTATTAAACCTTACTCGTTTTTAGAAGATACGATAAAATACATATTTTCAATTATTTGAAATGATTCGAGTTTCTAAAGTTGCGATACCGTATATAATAACTCATTATAAACTTTATTATCTGTATTAAATACAAATATAACGAACGATAATAATGTTTGCTTTCAAAATATCAACATGAAAAATCCATTCAATTTATATTTTATAAATTTTCAAAACTAGTAATCTTATCGGACTATTTATTTACTATACATTTAATCAATATCTTAACTTTTCGATATGGAATATAAACCAGATTAATAATAGTTACCTATCTACAGCTATATTTACATTTAAGACTGATACTATAACATTAAAATGTCCTAATCGTGATTCACATAAGGATTACAGCGCATGCCTCGGCATAAAATTTTTCCTGCAGGAGAATTCTCACAACACCGTACAAATTGCCGTAAAAGTCGAACATAAACATTCTATACGATATTCGTGCAGTAAACAACGTAAACTCGGTGCATGCAAAAGCCGAGTATAATATTGATAGATGCCGCGCCGTGTCGCTCGCTTTATCGCTAATTCGAAAGCCCGTAGACGGTTACGAGCGTACGAATTGCACAACAATCCGAGTGAGAGAGAGAGAGAGCACCGAGAGGTCTCTCACTCGCGAGGCTCGCGCGATCGCATCACGCGCGCGAGCGCGGCTTTCCTCCTCTATACTCTTATCAGTTAAACACCCCAACGTGAGCGCTTCGTCTTTCGAAAGACCTTCCTTATCTCGCTTTCGCGAGGCCGCGCGGGGGCGACGGCTTTTTGCGTTTTAATTCGTGAGAACGCTGATATATATATACACCTCAGTGAAAAGTGCATCGGCCCGCGCTAATGAGCGACTAAACACCCATAGAGATTACGGATTTTCTGCGATGGCTATTACAGTTTCGGTGTGCTTGCGCGAGAGATTTATGAAGTGTTGGTGTATATACGTATATACATGTACGAGCACGCTCACGAGAGACAGAGAGAGAGAGAGAGAGAGAGAGAGAGAGGGAGAGAAAGTCAATGACCTTATAACGAACCGAGATCGTCGTGTTTTTAATGCGCACGCACACCGGAACGTTAAAAATAGAAGCGAGCGCGTATGTACGTTATAATACACACGCGGTTGTCGATGCACGATGGATGTGGCGCGAGCGAGCGCGCGTATTGCGATTAATTTGATTTATACGCGCGCTAATTGAGCAAATCGATTTGTTGCGCGCGGTGCGGCGCTCGCCTCGGCTGAAATCTACTCGAGGGGAATGAATATATACAGCGTGTCACCTTGCGCGAACGTGGCGACGCGATCGTTCGATGGGAATTTACTCTTTGATTTTGCGGGCTTCTTTTTTTTTTTTTTAACGAATCTATAAGTGAAATGTTGAAAGATGGAGTGTACGATTATAAATTAAAATTGATAACCCGAATGACTGATGGCCGCGCTTTGATATAATTTATCTTGATAAATTGTTATTTAATATTATTTGAAGTGCACGGCGTCTTTAATTATTATTAGATAAATCAATCTATACTTTTTGCCTCTAAATAAATAAAGTCGCAGATATTAATTCACAAACAAGATATTATATTGTAGATTTGACATTACAGTTTAGCGAAAAATGACCTGTGTCATTAAAGGTCTTTCGAAAAGACTCGCCTCTAATGGAAAAACACGAAAATTATATATCTCTACACGTATAAGTATTCAACGATAACGACTTCAAAGTTCACGGCGCGGCGAAGAAAAGTTTAGCGACCTTTTCGCATCAAGGCGCGATTTAGCTCGGGCTCGAACGGCCATTAATTCCACATTTTCGCGAGTTCAAAAGTTGGTACTTGGCATACAAAGTGGCAACAACACCTCAGCGATTATACATCACGCCGGCCGGCGCGCGGTGGCGGCAGCGTTCGCTCGCATCACGCGAGGATATTCACCTCTCTCGCTCTCTCTCTCTCTCTCTCTCTCTCTCTCCAGCGAGCTTGCGAAATCTCGCAAGTTGTTGTTATTCAACTGCGCGAGGGGACGAGAGGGGGAGCAATCACAAGTCAGCGAACTGCAAAAAATTATATAGACGCCGTGTGCTCGCGAGCAAATTTCAAATCGACGCGACGTTCGAACGTCTGACGTAAGATCGGCTGCAGAGGTGACGGCGATAGTCGCCCGCGTCATTGCACGATACTTTTCTGCGCTTTTTTTTTAATCGTACCGGACGGACAGATTTTCTGAGAATCGAGAGGTAGCAGGTTTACTTTTTGTGAAAACGGATATGCACGCCCGTGTTGGCAATTAATAATCATATAGGGGCGTAGTATAAATATTTATCTTCAAAAATATTTCTGAAGTAGTTGCAAAAGTAAGTTTTCAGAATTTGTTACTCCATACTAATCATATTACGATGAGTTTGTAGCTTCGCGGAATTTTACTCGTCGCACATAATATTTAAAGAGATTCCAGATTAAAGTTTCCAAGGATGATAAATTAATACACATTAATAAATAAACTTTGTTACGTTATTTGAATAGGTATAGGAGTTCGTATCAGAATAGTTGACTAAAAATAAATAAAAAAAATAATGCATATACTTTTGGACATTTTATTTTGAAATTAAGATAAAAAGTTATTTTAGCATTATCTCCAAGTTCATAACCTCTTTATCAAAACTATATTGAATTATTTTTACAATTACATAACGATCCATAATCGCTTCTACACCCAACTAGCAATCCACACCATATTCGCCATGTAAATATACATTCCTCCTCAAAATTAACAACAACAATAACGTGCCAGAACTTTCGAAATTTTTGCATCCAGCATGAGCGTTACGAATTCAAAGGCCAATAAAAATAAAGGGAGCGAGCGAGCCGGCGCGTAACGACATCGCGCAGGGGCGCGCCCCGCGACAGGTGAAACGAGCCGCTCGCAGTATTTTTCGCGTTTTCTTCCATCGTTTCCACGGCCGTTCGCGAGATATATATGCATACGCACCAGCATGCGCGCACAGAGTGCACACACATATATCCAGACGCGCGGCAAGCCGAAATGGCGAAACGAGTCTGCATGCACGAGGCAGCTGCGTGTGTGTATTTATATTACCGCGCACATATACCCGCGCGAAAAAGGTTGTATATGCGCGCTCTGCACAAGCGTGTAGTATCTGTGTTTCTTTTTTTATGTGCGTGCGGGCGAAAAGTGGGTATTGACCTATCCTAACTAGCCTTGCCGAGAGATATCATTGTCACCGCGCGAGTGCGAGAAAGCTTTTTACGGGGTCATTAACATATTTTTCGAGGCCGTAAATTTATAAATACGCGCCTTTATGAACGCTTTATCGTCGTCTTCTTTTTTCGGCACTATCGGCCTTGTGCAAACATATTTTTAGCCGCGGGCGCCTGTGTGCCCGCGTGTGTATATAATACACACGCTGCTATACGTCTCTCCCGCGGCTTTTCGCCTGGTTTTATACCCGATTTCGCTAATTCTTTAATCGCACTCCATTAACGTCGCTGATGCGCCCGCGTGCTTTAACAACTTGTTTGTTTAGTTTCCCCCTTGACATTCGTTTATTTGTCAGTTTTGTAAATTCATATTTTACGAGGTAATTAAATGCAGTTTACTCGCTTGATCAGGTTTTTCTAGATAATTTTATTGAAACGCAAAGGAACATACTCGTATAAATTGTAAGATTAACTGATATCAAAATAATGGGCCGTTTCTTTGCGCATAATTTCGTATTTATAAGTTGAGAATTGATTTGATTACATGGGCTGTACACGAGTTCTATAGAATAAGTACAGTTACAAATTTTATTTTTGTGTGTCAATTTTTTAATGCATTTCTATATTCATAGAATTTGAAAATAAGTCTTTTAAGTACTTCTAATTCTGTAGCATTTTATTTAAAACAAAAATATATCATGATTTTAAAATATTTTAAAATCCAATTCACAGAATTATAAAACAAGAAAAACATGTAAAAAGTAATTATATCAGTTGAATTACAATTTTCATTTATAATACTATTTTCGTTCATTTATTTGTGAAAATAAACAGAGAAGTCCGCAAAATCGTATGACAAAAATCAATAATTTATTAATTAAGACGCATACCTTAAATATACACTTGCCTGACAGCTATAAAAACATGTTGCTATAAACTTTCCGCTAAAATGCAAAAAATTTATAAATATAAATATAAGAATATGATAAGCAAAAATATAACCGGTAGTTACTGTTATTGCATTATTCCACTCATGATTAATAATGAATAACAAAAACATATATTTCAATATCACAACTCTGTTGTGACAGTGATTCAAGTAAAAGTGACATTTTCATTATCGCCCTGAACTGTTTTCAGAAAAAATGCCAACAGAGAGAGTGAAGTGGCCAAATAAAGTGAGGGAGAGAAATAACAAAAAACATATCGGCCAAAGCTGTGTAACCGTAACTATATAACCGCGCGAAAAAGCAATGGAAAGACGATGGAAGAGCGTCAACTGCAATTAAGACTCTGAAAAGAAAGAGGGAAAAATCAGATTAACTTTTTTTTATCCCTCGCCGACGAGCGGATCCCGCAAAAGAAGTACGACCGAGCGGTCTTTTGTCACTAATAACGGCCGGCGGAATGACGCATTTTTTATTTTTACGAGCGAAAACAGAGATTAAGGAAAAAATATACCGTTCAATAATACATTTTCGAGAAACGGCACTCGCATGCAACGGCGAGACGCCGGTCGCGTGCGTATGCGCATAGCAGCTCAGACGATGTGTATATACATATATATATATGCGGAGGTGGAGGTGGAAAGGAGCGCGAGGAGAGAAGGCGACGACGAGAGGGAGGGAGATGAGGGTCGAAGCCCTCGTCGATCCTTATTTTTCACGGCGGAAGGTCACGAGCGACTGGTCAACGCGCCGGACGTGCCTTGTCTCCTCTTTCCCGCGTTTTTCCACTTAACTAGCTCTCTCTCCTCACTCGCTTGCCACTAGCTCGTGTGTGTATTCGCGGCTCTCTCTATATATATATATACGAGGAGAAGAGAGCAAGAGAGAGCTTCCGAAATACGTTCACCTGGAAAACGGAGCTTCTCTCCGGACGCGCGCAGTCACGCGGACGGAATGAGATGAGGGACGAGTGCAACGAGTGTTGGAAGAAAATAAAAACTAAACGTATTATAGGATATAGATTAGGTTTTCTGTTGTTTTTTTTTTTTATGTTAATGAGGTTGTACGCTTTTTTTTAAACTGCAACGTTTGAAAGTTTTTTTTTTTAATTTACAACATTTTCATAATATCGCGTAATTTTCCGTTTAACATAAAAAATTATTTTGTTATTTAGAAGTTTATTTATTATAAAGCGATCTTTGCATGAGGAATGGTAAACATATGTTACATTTATAAAAGTATAGCAAATAAATTCATGTCTAAATACTGTTTTAAATTAATGCACTGAATCAGGCAATTCTCGGAAGCTACGAACACAACACACACACATACATCTTAAAATGTACGTCTTGTTTCCTCATCAAATAATAATGTCTATACAGATCAAAATTATTAAAAATTATTTTCAAAGTTTTTCATTACAATAATACAGAAAATAAAAATTTTATAGTGACTTATTTCAACATTCCGTAAACATTCATACTATTTTGATGTTTTAAATATAGCCTGAACTGCAATTATTTTCAGCACTTTAAATTCCGTTAAATATAAAAGTAAATGTCCCAAATTAAACGTTTCAGGGCTCGAAGAAAAACATACATTGGGAAACAGTACAGGTATAGCAGTAAAACAGAAAAAATGAAAATTGCTCGGTGAAAAAATGCCTGCGGAAGGGAGGTAAGAATTCGACGAACCGAGTAAAGAAGTCTAAATACACGGTGGAAAACGAAAAGCTGCGAGAGCAGGAAGAAAACGTTTACGTTCCCGCAAAAGACGAGCGCACGGACGATCTCGCGAAGAGTCGCCGTTACACAGCGATATTTTTAGTCCCGGACTCTCCCTCTCCCCCTTCTCTCTCATCTCACGTTCGCGCAGGACGTTCACTTTCGGGCGTTTTTGGCGCAACGACAAATTTTTCCGCGGCGATTTTTAAAAATATACGACCGATGCGCTTTGACGAATCGCCGAATCTATTCACACACACACATATATATATATATAAATATTACAACAAAAAACAAAATCGACCGCTACGCGGTCGCTGCTACGTGTCAATGTTCCCCAGACAAGCGACATTGAAACCGTGTCTTATTGCATGATGAGCGAGACCCGCACACCGCGCGTTCGATCCACGTATATATAGTATATATATAAACTCGCGAGGTGTCGCGCGCGAGCTCCTATATATATATGTATACGTTGTGTAACCGAAAATTCAATTTAACGAAAGCAGACGAGATTTCAAGATGATTAATGAATACAAATGCCAGCTCCGCGCGAGCGGCCGCGCGTCAATTAATAATGCTCGCGCGCAGCAGCAGCAGCAGTGCCGGCAGCTTAAACACGTAATGCGCGGCCTGAGCTGCTGCTGCTGCTGCTGCTTGCACGATTTCACTTTGCGCTTTTGAAGGTCGCGAGCAAGCGCGTATTCGGCAATATAGGATTATCGCCGCAAGAGAGGAGAGAAAGAACGACTGTACGTTGCTGCTGCTGCTGCTGCTGCTACTTCTGCAACGAGGGGGAATCATCATTATTTTCTGTCTGCAGTCTTGCGTTGAAATTTAACAAGGCCAAGATGAGGATGTGGCGTATCCGTCTTTTACGTATGCGGATGACCTTTTATACAGATGGATAATATGTAAAAATTAAGTAACTCGATGTTATTGCGATGCGTTTAAATTGAGATAATTATGTTGTAATAGAGGGCGTATTGAAGAAAATTTTACAATTTTATCAAAACCCATTAATCTATTATATTATGTATGTTTGCAAAAATTTTTGCTTGGGATATGAAAATAATCATTTCCTTTCAATTATCGGAATATTATAATGTATTATTTCGAAGATAATGGAAAGGATAGTCTGCTGCTAATTAAAACTTTTAGTAAATTTTTATTATCTTTAATCTATAATATTATCTATAGGTATACGTTGTGAAATATTAATTCTGGCCATTTATAGTATAACGATAGAAAACAAGTTTCTATAATGTCAAAAGTAAAGATGGAATCTCCAAATTTTATAAAAAAAGTAATATCATTGGTTTTACATTTGATTTGCAAGTTCATATGTATAACAATATGATAACGCAAATAACGATAAAATGCACTCCAACAGACTTTACTTACTACTCTAAGAATTGGAGGAGCTATCGGATGTTTCCTACTCGCTCTTACTCAGTCTCGAAAAGCCATCAAGCATGAAATCTCACTGCCAAATGAAAAATATTTGCTTGTACAAGGCAGCGTAAAAAATATTTGCGCAGGTGAAATGTGCTACTGCAGCCGCTCACAACCCACAGTATATATAGAAACACACTATAATATACATACACAAAACTGCACGCATCTCATCTCCTCCCCCACTCCTCATTCGCTCTGCACACGCTGCGTCGAGATTCTCGCGATGCGAGATTCCGATAAATAAACTCCTTCTCTATAATACGCCCGTGGAAAGCGCGACAATCGGGGCCTCCCGAATTTATGACTCGTCGATATATACGACCGAACCATACGACGCGTCGCGCGTGTATTTTTTTTATTCGACGCCGTAGCCTATAATACACGGGAGATCGCGCGCCATGTAATATCTTCCTCCCCCTCGTTCGACAGTGCCACATGACTAATGTCTCCAAAGTGACTCTTGAGTTTCTCGCGCTCGCGCGCGTCTGGTGCAATCGCACACTGTGTCATATAACCGTATAGTGGAGACTCTCTTTTGCGGTGCAGATGTTGCGCCCGCGCGTGGAAATCCCTCCTCGTAATTCAACACGCGCGAGAGTGAGAGCAGAGAGTCAATCCGAGGAAACAAATGAAGCACGGCTCGAAGAACAATACGCGCCGCATATATATTCGTGCGCCTCGCGTAAAATATACTCCCGAGCGTGCGCGCATGTAATGCGCTTTATGTATCTCGAGAGGAGTGTGCGGATTATTTCGCCGGCGTCGAATTTTAGCGAGCTTACGCAACGTCTAGTGTTTGTGTGTATACTTATACGTATTATAGATTCGGCGACAGATATATGGGGCGTATGATGAAATAATGATATATTTTTGTCAATTAGATCGTGTAGCAAGCGGGTAACCTGCGACCTTTATGATCTTTCATCGATGGATAGAGTTGCGTTTATGCTAAATGCAAAGCGTATTTGATTGTAATAAAGTTGTATTACGCGATGACTTTATATTACCGAAGCATTTTTCAAATATACAAATATTTAGGGCGATATGTATGCAGATAATCTATGTTATAATAATTTAGAATATTTCATATGCGAAAATACAGTTTTGATTAATTGATCAGCTGCATTGAAATTTATGCTCCGACCGTCAAAACAACTTCCTATTTCAATGTCAGCATATAAATAAACATTATTAATGGCAAGCAATTTGGTTTTATATATAACTTTCGAAGTTATCGGAGTAATCTATATAAAAAACTAAATTCGGAACAGAAACTGATCTGTCAAGACCGCTAATAGCACTCTGTTATATATATGAAAGAGTCTATGAAATATTCATAATTTATGTACACGAGAAAAACAGTTCCTACAAATCGGAGAATCGCTTTCATTAAAAAGATGATGATCTGATTGTATCTAAATTGTACTCTGCATCTCGACAGTGAAAAAAGCTCTTATCACTGCAATCAACTAATGGCGCAGCATCTATACATATACTTAGGACAACTAATTTGTCAACTATGTATAAATTAACCTTGAGAATATTCAAATATACTTATTGCTACTTTTTTCCACACAATTTTGCTTACATATACTATTGCACAACGAAAGGCCAACTGAAAAATCAGTAACAACTCGCGAAACAGATCAACTTCGCGCCGCGTGTCACCTCGCCGCTCGCAAAAATCTCGCCGAATAAGGAAACGTCGCGGCGTTTCTACCGTGTACTTATACCCACACTCGCGGACTATCGGCCGAGAAATCGTCGCCTCGTCGCCGTTGACGTCTCTCGAACCCGCACCAACGTACGTTATAATAACACGAAAGCCAAAAAAAGTCCACAGCCGCCACCCTGTAACACACCATAAACACACGCTCACTTATACACACACATATATACGTGCAATTTGTAGCTCAGCCGATTTTTCCAGCCGCGACTATGGGCGATATGCCCCGGGGCAGCCGCGAGCTCTGTCAACATCGATGTTCCCGCGCGCGCCCGCGCTATAAGCACGATGTGTTTGTACACACTCTCGCGGGGACTTGCACGTTTCGCATAAATTATAACTCGCGCGCGCGCGAGAGAGCACGGCTAATATCTCCGTGGCGCACGTGAGTCTCTCGTTCTGCAGTCATGACAAGTTTTCGAGGCGCGAGCGAGCGATAGTTACACAACGGCTGTGTGTGACAGACACGGCGACTGGTATAGAGCACACGTGCGTATGTGTGGTTCTCTGTATATAGCATAGCTGGACCGGCACAGAGGTACAACATACGTTTATTATATATATACGAGTACCGATTAAAAGAATAGCGGGCGACCTGAATTGGCAGCGACGGAGAGATAGACAGGCTGATGACGGGAGGCTGCGGGAGTACGTATGCCGCCAGCCTCCTGCAGTGCGCGTTCGACGGTAGCTCGTTAGACGAATTATATTTATCTCGCGCCCGGCGACAACAAGAGCTATATGCTTTGGATCCTGCGCTAAATTGACGGCAGAACAAAGCGCGGGAGCGAGTTTTGCATCCGGGACGTGTGTTATATTGTGGTCAAGGGAACGCGGTCCGGGTATTAAATAAAGCGTTTGGAGTTTGCTAATAACGATATTTATTCGTTTGGGTGTATCGACACTTTTTGTTGTTGTCTTTGACTTACTTTTCAATATTATTGGCTGTTAAGAATTTGACTGTGTCATATTGTATCTTTCAAAATAGACTTGGAGCATCTGGTTGACTATATGCCGAACTCGCATTGTATTTTATCGTATTATATGCACGATTTATTTTTATTTATACTTATACACGATTTATTCACGAATGTTTTTATACACCGTTTGCTATTTATTTACAATAAATGACTATTCGGTGCTATTTTTTGACGCTTCGGAGCAAAGAATATGCTAGTAATTTTCTTATGGTAGAATAAATGCAAGGCTGAAGTTGTTTTTTCATGGTCTTGAAAGAGAATTGTTAGGTATAGTATTTTTTTTTATATCGCTTCTATTTTTAAATATTTCACGCTATAGAAGCAATATAAGTGATCAATCATAATAATAATACCTATAATGCACCTATTTTTAGCTTGCAGATCGAATAAATTTCATTAAAGAATAATTTACGCGAAAAGCTAAAATTGAAAATATGCTGCTATTAATACGGTCGTAACTTTTTTTATGCACTGCAAAAGATTAATCAATCACTTGTTCTCAGAAACGTAATGTGATATTCAATATATTCACGGTCATGTAATTAACCCTGATTTAACTGAATTTTTTGATGTGTCATTTTCAGCTATCATTAGTACGAGCCCACGCCGCAAATAAGATAAAATAATATTTATAGATTAATCAGCGTTACGCGCGTGACTTCAATTATTTTTGTATACAAGACCATGCATAAATATTTCCTCACGGTTATACTAAAAAATATCTGTCAATATAAATTAGATTTTAGTCATTGAACAAGTCGATCTAACATGTTTATAAAGTAGTTCGAAAAAAAAATGAAATCCTGCATGACGCCTTTATCTCTAATCTTAATTTAAGCATGTATTACAAATAAATTCAAGTTCATATGGGTAACAAATTCAATCGCTTATTTTGAGAGCCTTGAATAAAAATAAAGTTGCGCAAACCTTCATTACAAACGCGCGGCACCGTATGAAATATATATCAAACAGACGAAATTATTACTGTTTACAATCTAAATTATAAAGCGAACCACTTTCATCATTCTATTTTACAGTCCAAGGTTGACCTCAACAAATGCGGAAAAGCCATTTGATACCGTCGACGTACACACAGAAGCACGCCGATAACTTGACGCGCTAAAGTATATTTATTACAATCTCCACGAAAGTAGCCCCCAAAGTACAAAAGCGTAAATGATGCAATTATATACCCTAATCCTTAACCCGGACGAAGGGAATTCGCGATAATCCTGTTTTCTTAACACGAACTCGCGACGTAACGGCCGCGATACGGTAGCCAATCGAGCCAATATAACTCGATCGATTATATTAAACGAGAGCGAGAAAGAAAGAGAGAGGGGGGGGGGGGGAAGAGAAAAAAGTGCAATATCGCGAGGCGATACGAGCCGTGTGCGGGATTACGGCGGATGCCATTCACCGCAGGCTTTTATCTCGGGGCGCGCGCGCGCGACAGACGTTGACGTTATCGCGCCCGGAGCTTGAAACTCACTTTTATTTCAATCTTCTATACGGATATCTTTATTTATGCTAATCTCGATCGATCCTCGTCTCGGTAATGACTTTGCTGTATACTATAGCGAAATAATCGTTGCACATTGACAAGAATATCATGCTTAGAATTAATAAAATATACATGTATACATGTTACGAATAGTGACAAATACTTCAAAACGACTCACGAGGCCCGCTTCTTTCGAATAAGCGACCATGACAAATCGCACTTGACTCCATCAACTGCATCGCTAACCAGCACCTTGTCATTAATTGAAAATGAAAATCCACGCGTCGTCGCGGCACACTTGTAAAAATGTATATATATACTCGAGGCCCCATCCGCATAAAAATTCTTCATTCATGATTTCGCCGAGGCGACGCTCTCTCGCGCCCATATATAAATTTCAATGCGCGCGCGACTCCTATATCTTTCTTTTTTCCCCGTCTCTCGTTCTCGCGCGTTCGCTGTACTCAGGTTCGTCGCTCGCTGTAGCGCGCAAGGTTCGCGCGCCGGGGTTAAGACAATGATTACGCGACGCCTCTCATATGCACGTATATACGAACGTATACGTATATACAGCGAGGACGCGGATGCACAAGCGATGAACTCTCGTCTCTCCCACTACCGCTGCTGCACGCGGCGATCGAAGAGTCGAAAAGTATAAAAAGAACGCGGCGGGTCATCGAGCTCTCTCGCTCGCGCGCAATGGATCTAAACGCGGGGCATTCCACTTGGACTCGACCGCGGCGACGGCGGTGGCAGCTGAGATTTATGAGCGTCGAGGCCGCGGAAAAATACCGATTAGGTGCATTGCCCAAAGTGCGCGAATTATTTATTTTCGCCGTGTGGCGCGCGCGCGCGCTGTCGATGCAAATTTAGAGCTCCCAAGAAGAGCCGCGCGCAAGCTTTTTTAGACCTCGAGGATTGTTATTAATGGGTCGAGATGTTTTCCGTCTTCGCGATCTGTGTTGGGCAAGCGGAATATATATATTATTGCGAACTGACTGGGCGAATAATATTTTCAAATGATTTATTCTGTATGACTAGGTTCTTTTTTTAATAAATTTTTTTCAATTAGTTATACTTTTCCGATTTAGAGTGCATTTAAATAAGTTACCGAACACTCATTATTTGACGAAGATATTTTCTCTCTACTGCATTCGCTAATTTCGTATCCGCGTATATGCAAAATGACGTAGAGAGCAACTCTGGCCGAGTGTATTGCCTTTAGCGGTTCTCAAGCCTCGCCATCGTCGTTTTCTTTTCCACGGAGCCTCCGCGCGCGAGAGATGCGCTATAATCGGACGTCCGAGAGCGAGCGGCGACTGCGCCCGCCGTTCCTTTTTTTACGTCTGCGAGAGTGCGCGCGATTTCCGTTACGAAAGCCGTATAGCTCGCGTTCTCCTCTTATGCGAGGAAACGCCGCAGCGCGGTAAGGTGATCTTTCGCAATGCATTATGTACGTACACACACATATACACAGAGAAAGAGAGCGGGCGCGAGCGTACTTTCGATAATTATTTACACTTAAATTACACTTTGAATTATTTTGCCGGCAAATTACAGTGATCCTTATTCTGCTTAATAACACGCGGACGGGCTACCTGTGTTTTTTGTCGCGTGTTCTTTACGGCTATACTCGTTTAATACAAGATTTAATGCGCACTGTCGACGGGATGGAAAAAAAATTCGCCAGACTGTATATAGGAAGAAGGAAAAAAAAACCGCGACGCAACGCGTTATTATTATTTCGAAAATTTTCATCCGTAAATGAAATAATGATACACGTCCCGTAATTTACGTCGAGGGGAGGTTGGATCCTTCTCCACTCTTCGAAAAATATGAATCTTTTTTTTTATCCAATTTCAATGTTGCGGCATTTATGTCAAAACGTATTATTTCATATGAATGATTAATGGCTCGCGAGTATCACTTGCACTCATTAAACGTTACTCTCACCTTAGTCACGTGAAATGATATCATTTAAACAAACATCATTGCTCTTACTAGATGCATTACTCATTCTCTGAACTTTTCTCACTTTTCTCTATATATTCGATATAAAAATAATGACTAATGTTTACAATCAAAAGATAGAAAAGAAAAATATTACATTCAACTATAATAAATTTTTCCATACATCCTTAATGTTTTTCATTCTTATTAAAAAAAACACGAAATGATTCATAAAAAGATAAGTCTTAATTCTAAGCTGCTGTCCCACTTCTGCAACCCAATAATATATTTTATCTCATTCTGCAAATGCATTTTAACTGTACATCTAACTTTTTTTTTCCTTCAAAAGAGAAAGCCTTTTACTCGTTCGACGGGTGCCGTTACCCGGCTTAAAAATACTCGCGCATCTTAAAAACGAAAATTCTTTCGTAAAGAAAACAATGACATTGCATCGCTTCGTATATAAGAAAATCCTACATTCCCGCGGAAACAATGTCCGCGCTCCATCCCATAAAACCTCATACATATATATACACGCACACACACATATATATACGCATTTGCGCGTCGAATCCGTTCAATTGAATTTCCGACTTATCTCGCGCGGCTTTCGGAAGCCGCATTAATCAAGGAAACGCACTGAGCGCGCGCAGATAAGCTCGCTCGCAGCATAAAACATACGAGAACCCCGAAGAAATAGCGGAGCGCGAACCGTCGATTTCTATATAAGCGAGCAAATAAAGCGAGCGAGCAAGCGACGCACAGTCTACTCTAGTTTCCTCTTATCTAATCTCCCTCTCTCTCTCTCTCTCTCTCTCCTCCCTTTCGAAGCTCGCGCGCGCGCTTTAAACGGGAAAAACACACTCGCGTGGCAAAAGAGTGCACGTCGCTTTTGGCGAATCGGCGGCGCGTGCGCTCGCACGTGTGTGCCGTGTACTTATATATGTGCGAGTGTGTGCGCGAGGGAACGATGAGACAGACATCGCGCTGTTTGCGCGAGGCATCGCGATAACGAACGAGCGTGCCTCGGATAACAGACGCACACGCCGTGAAAGGAGAGAAAGAGAGAAGTAAACTCTCTCACGCGGCTCGAAGGCGCATAAAAATTTGTTACGACTGATAGGAGCGATTTTTGATTGTTGGTATGCTTTCGCTTGTTTTGCCGGCGGAATGACGGGGATATTGCGTATGACGTAAGAGCTCGCGACTTGGGTTACGAGTACGTTACTGTGCCAAAGTTGATTGCGATTTCGCCGATGTCAGCTGGAAATTAATTTTTAGACGTCGAGAGCGTTGATGTGTAATATATGCCGAGCGGTCACGTATTCCGAGAAAGGAGCTGCATTGTTGCCACGTGAACTTTGATTGTTCTGTCGATGTTCATTTCCAGTAATTAGTTTAAGTTACTTTTCGCATGCAGCCATTATCGTAGTTTGAATGCTTAATTGAAGTGGTGATGTGGCTGATCAATTTTCATTTGTTAAATCAAGATGAATAAAAAAAGTGAAACATGGGATTTCAATTTTACGTATATATCAATAATTAAGAATTAATACATTACAGGAAAAAGCATTTTTCATTAGAGTATATATATGTGCGGATGTATCGATAACTGAAGCAAGAATAAAATAGCATACTACCGAAAATATAATGCAGAAAGATGTAGGGGAATAAAATAACAGAAATTCGATAAAGTATTATACTTTAATATGATTTGACAGGTACAAACTTATTTATAAACCTTTGCAAAATTACTTATAAAATATGCAAACCGTCAAATATTTTGTGAGTACGATAGTTCAATTTATGAAACACACGAACCGTCATGCAGAATGCGGATATAAACACAGTCACTTACTTATTTTTGTATCATTTCATTCAACAATTAAAATGTTTTTGTAAATGAGTAAAATTATTATCAACCAGCTGCATATACCATTTAAAAGAAATCGGAGATTTAACTTAATTTTACACAATTATATATTTCTATTCTAACAAATGGCACGGATGCAAATGATTACACTTAACAAGCTGCTACAATTAATAAATCGTTTTCAATCTTCTCTATTAAAGTCATATCCCATTAACAATTTATTACGAAGAAAGTTGAATTTCACAGAATATTTCACTCGCTACGCAATCGACTTTCTCATCCCCCCGTTATCGGAGCCAAGGATAGCGTCGAGCCATATCCTTCGATGCGCGCGTGGCGTACAAGAGGGACTTTTCATCGTGCAATTACGCTTTCACGAAGAGAGAGAGAGAGAAAGATAGGAGAAGTAAGAAGATAACTTATCGAAATCGCACGCTCTCCTTTAAAGCGCACATAATGCGGCCAGAATATTTACTTGTAAAGAACTCGATTTAATCGTTGCTTATACGCTGGCGCGTCCGCGTGTACAGTATGAGAGGGAGACGGAGCAAAATTTCTAAACCCTGGGAACGATGGCAAGGTATAAGCGCGATGCGTCAAAGACGATCACGTAAGTATATATCGGTGGTGCAACTAGCTTGGTGACGTGATGGCTTCTACTATAAATTATTATTTTATTATAATTTTATGGTCTGCGTCGAACATGTCGATGCTGTGATATTATATATATACCTTTAAAATATAAAAATATTTTTAACCAATTTATTTTCATGATTTTTCATGAAATATAATTAACATTTAGATTATTTTCATGATTCTACTTAACGTTATGAGCAAATTACTGTAGCTATGTGCGTTAAATTTTATATTTGAAAATTACCTTACGTCGAAATTTTGAAAACGAAAATAACAATTTGAAATCTATACGTCAGCATCTGCCGCTATCGCTTAAATACGATCCATCTAAAAGTGTTCAAAAAATAGCACCATCTGTCACGTTTTGGCAAATAGGGAGGCGCGCGGACAATACCCAAATAAAAAAAAACGGTCGAAAACTGAAAGTCATCTACCGACCGCTAACGTCTCAGCACTTATCTCGCACTTTATATCTCATGAAAATGCAACGAAATCCATCCCGTGAAAACCGCAACCTTCTGTCGATTCTCGAGGGCGAGGGGAGGCACAGCCTCGACGCGAATTTAAAGGAAAAAAATATCCATGTAGGAAAGAAGTATGGCGCCGGGAGTGAAAAGCCAAAGTCACCGATAACAATAAATGTACGGTGTGATCGCGAGTGCAACGATCGACCGCATCACACGCGCGCGGTGGGGGAACGAGAGGCGGTGCGCGCGCGCGCGGTTAAAAGCTGATTTGCAGACTGACTTGCAGAGGCTTATATACAGCCGGGCTCGGGATAGTTATGACAGCCGATGTAGTTAGCAATATCTGAAGAATAACGCGGTGTCACTTTATAGCGGTCGAGGTCGTGTTGTCCCTCTCACTCCCTCTCCGTGTTTCACCCCGAAATGACGCGTGAAATAAGTTTCCTCCGTCGCCGCTGCTACCAGGCGTCCCTTCACGTGGAAAATAAGGCATGAAAAAAAAGGTTTTTCCCTTCGCTCTCTCTCTCTCTCTCTCTCTCTCTCTCTCTCTCTCTCTCTCTCTCTTTCTCGCTTACACACAAGCTTACGCATTCGGCAAAAGGATATGTATCCATTGTATGATTTCTTTTCTTGCCTGCCGAGCGATTCGCATCAATCTGGTATACACACATGTATACACACATAGCTTCGATTCGTCGCGCGTGACATGTTGTAGAGGAAGTGCAGGGCGAAAAAGGGGGAGGACTGAGAGTGGGAAACGGGGGGATGGCTGGGACCGTTCAAATAATTATAGACATTATAAACGGAGTAGTCCAACGTTCGGTACAATTTTTTAATGACGTCCTTAAATATGAATGGAAACGAACGTAAACGAGACTCGTGTGTACACATATACGGTATATACCTGCGTGCACATGTCGGTGGGAAAGGCAGTGACAAAATAATTTCTGGTTTATTTGAAAATCAATAAAGCCGTGAGTTTAGCGGACGTTTATATACACCGAGCGACAAATCAATCAATAACAATGTTAATTGGCCGCGCGTTTATGTACTCGTCGCGGGCATAATGTGTTGTATTTGCAAAATCCTTTTAGCCGTTGAAAATTCAATATGCCGCGCACGTACCACACATTTTCATTGCATATTCGAGTTATGTAAGCCCGCTGCAGCTCGCGACCACGCGCACTCCATTAATTTTGTCGCAATAAAAATTGATTAACTGAAATGCTAGGCACACTTTTTTTCGTTATCGCCTGCAGTTCTTAATAACCCCGTCAATGTATATCATATTTGTCTGTGTTAAGCGTCCTGAGAGCAACATTAATTTCGTCTGGAAACTCGTTTATTTTTCTCATTACCAAGTACAATGAAAACGCTACAACTACTTGGATATTGTATAAAATTATAAAGTTTAATGCGTTCGATCAATCTTTATTTACTATAAACACAGCAATTTTGCTGGCTTCAAGAAAGTCTAAACAAATTGCTGACCGCAAATTAAGGTGTATAATATACCTTTCGTAATTTGAAATGCTTAAATCTAGTCGATCCAAATTAAGTTTGATAAAAGTTATTAATAACAGTATAAGTGAGAGTAAGAATAAGATCTGGACCGAGTCATAAATCTATTGAAACATCAGTCACGTCTGGAAAACTAATTAAACAACTCACTCTCCCTCTCTCTCCCTCTCTCTCTCTCTCTCTCTCCAGAATCGCATGAATAATTGATAGATCACTGACGCTAACGATTTCCTATGAAGAAATTAGAAACTTATACTCAATTCATCAAAAAATACGACATTCACACGCTCGCTCTCCAGGCGCCGCACACAGGCGCAGCAAACCTCTTCCTTCCGTGTAAAATCGCTAAATTTCCCGTGCACGAAACGCACAGTAGGGTCCGCATCTAAACGCCAAAGCGTGAAAAAAGAGTACATGGTAAAAGACTCAGCGGAGTACGTAACAATTATTAAAATAGACAGCGGAACGGTACGTTACGGGCTACACTCGGACAGGTAGAAAGAAGGCGCGCACACACGTATATATAAACACAACTATAACGAAGCCGCGCACGCGACTAGAATGTTGTGCGCACGTGTTCGGCTCAGCTCTTGTATATATGTATATATAATAGATGTACGCAGGTACGAGAGTTAAGGCCCCGAGGGCGATGACGGAAAAGTAGACGAGCCGAGAAAGATGGGGAAGAGCGAGGGAGAAGAAGAGGAGGAGAAGGAGGAAGAAAACGCGGAGATGAGAGAAGGGCCTCATTGTGTACTGGTTTCTCCACTTGATTCGCGCGCGCGCACGAGCCCCGGTGAAAAACAATTCGAGCGAGAGAGAGAGAGAGAGGTTTATTGCGGCCAGGTGATCGCTCGATATCGCGATGAAATATCGGCGCGTCGATTCGTTCGTTATAAGTGCGCGGTGAAAAATGAAATATAATAAATCCTTTGATTATATAGGCGCGCGAGAGAGGTTCACGCGGCGTATATACATATCGCGTATATCGAAACGTTGAAAAAGTCGAGAAAGTTTGCATTGATGTAACTACACGGAAAAATTGTCCGATAACGGGGGCTGCGTATCTTATCAAGAGACACACAGACACTCGGTCGGCTTATCTTCTTGTCACCACTGCACTTTTGTACCGATGTTTATCTAAGGTATATACACTGCATCGTTGCGCACACCACGTCGATTAATAATAAGAATACACTTTATGCCTATTCCGAATTCATTTGTTGGACCATTATTTTAAATATATGAAAACCGTTTTAAGCGGCAGCATTATATACCTATAGACGTGTTCGGTATTACCTCTCACATCTCATTTATTTCAACTTTGACGCTAAAACGGTCCGACGATCTAACTCCGCGCGCTGTTTCCATACACATCGCCACTCGAGCGCGACGCGTTATGCAACACACACGCACACGACGCACGAACTTCTTCGAGTAGCCGCGCTATATGGACAGTCGCTCGACAATCATTACCTCACCGCCCGCGCGTGCCCTTACAGAAGCGAAACTCGTTTAAAACCTCATAGTGTATAAATAATCGGCATAACGACGACGATCGAAGCCCATCTCAAGCCCGGTGCGCAATACAACTCTCCGAGGATACGTATACATACAATATATGTGTATAATACTGGTTCCTCCGCGTGCGTCCGAACAGGTTCTCGAGGTGGGCGGACCGTGCGCGAGGAAAATCACTTTCTCTCTCTCTTTCTCGCTCTTTCGTGCGCTCGTTCTCTCTCTCTCTCCCTCTATATCTTTTCTCCGGTGCTATATTTCTCGTCGACAAGAGAGAGAGAGAGAGAGAGATCGCTGCCCCCCGTCAAGGACACCCACACACGCGGACTCTCTCGGTGTTTTATAGATTCGTGCGGCGCGCGGCATCTGCATCCTGTTACGGATCGAATCCGAAAAGGAGGAGAGGATTCGAATTTATGCGTTTCCTTGTTTGCAGGCATATATATATAGGTATGTGCGAACGAAGCAGCGGCTGCAGCGCAGTGGGAATGAGAAATCCTATTAGAATTTGCATTTCTTTTCTCGCGGTAGTGCCCGCCGCGCCGTTGGGTCGGGTCGATGCACCGTACGTACAGTAGGGCTCTCGAGACCTTTCTGTTGGGGAGAGAATTCCACTTGTAATTGGCGAAATCATCTTATGGCGTACGTGACGATAATCAACTGACCGACAGAGGCTTGCCTCCGTGAAATTGAATCGATATTGAAATTACACTTTAGCGAAGAAGTAATCTTACGTAAATTGGACAAAAGTTTCATTTCCTCGTTCGTTAAGTATAGTTTAATGATATTTTAATGTAATATAGTTCGGAAAATCGTGATTATTGTTAAACTTTGAAAAAACTATAAACTGTGATGTCTAGACTAACGAACAACAATGATCTGTTAAAGTATAATAATAATTTGTAATAATTCCTACCTTAAATTGCATTCGTACCTTATATTCGCCACTAAAAGTTAATACAAGATAAGAAACGATTTTATACTTCCAGCGCAACGCATTAAGGACCAATTATTCACCCATCCGAAATCCAATTATGACGTTCCGTGTACTAAAAAGCTTTATCTCGTTTACACTTTACGTTCGATGTTCATCACCTGCGTAGCCCGGGACACACGAGCATCATTTTTTAAACGAACCGATCTCGAGCAACACTTCGCTACCACAATCTGAACATATTTTGACTTATCGAACAGACACTTATACGAAAAATGCTCTCGCCCGCGCCTCACTCTGTTATACTCACTCGCGCCCATTACGCTTTACGAGGTGGACTTGAAAAGGCGAACGGCATTCCATCCTTCAATCCGTATATAACGATTAAAACCCTCTCTCGTAACCAGTTATACACCGAGCCTGCAGCGTCCTTCACCCTCGCCGCGGCCTCCGAAAGCCTTTAAAAGCGCACCACCGATAAGCGCACGCTTGCGCCATTCAGAGACAGGCCCACCCGCATGACTAACACCAGAAGCACGTGTATGATGGTGTATATATATGTACGACCCTGCGCAGCTGTCGTGTGTATATATATATACGGGATTCCTGGACACACTATAAGGTACATGTATATGCTGCGGCATCGATTTCGGCATCGACGTATTAAGCGGCGGTGATAAGTAAATAGTCGAATAACCGTTTTCAACCCCTGCCAGAACGGCGTTATCGACAAACGACGCGCTGCTCCTCCGCAACGTCGTGCACATCATATACGCGGTGTGGCGGCGGTGGCACGTCTAGTCACACGCGCGGCCGGGAATCGCGTTAACGCGCATCCGTGCCTATATATAGTGATCGACGGAAGAGCTGTGCACGTCCGAGGGATGCGCGCAAGGGTTAGTACGACCGTTGGGCTATGCTGCGCCGAGGGAAAACGATAATGTGTGCTGATTTGTTGGAACGAGCTGTGTGTGTGTGTGTGTCTCGCTGCCAAGTTGCAAAACCTGCGTTATTATAGGCGATAAGTGAAGTGCTGAGAGTATGTAACCGCGCTATACGGACGCTTTTGCTTTTCATTAATATAATCGTTTCAATATAAGGGTAGTAGGAGATTGCTGAATATAAGGTCTTGATTGAATAAGATGGAAAGGGTGTTGGGCGAAATGTTTCGTTATCCCCTTGTTGCGATGGCTGTGTATGATATATACTTTATAGACAATATACGAGATAGCTATATATAATTCGAAAAACCTATTATAGTAAAAAATTATATCATGATAGAGATATAAATGCCATGAAAAAAAATCTTGAAAATAAATATTTATTATTTAAATTAATTTCCATGTACTAGTATAAAGTATATTACGCATCCGGATTGCAATTCTTATTATATTATCTAAATCCATGGCACTAAGGATTTGCAGCTGATTAGCTATAGTAAAAGATAATTCGATCTAAACAGAGCGTCAAAGGCAAGAAATCTCTTCGCAAACAGTAGTCTTTTCGCCGCGCACACCAACGCCCGCCACTGTTTTACAATGTAAAGCCACTTAATACGCAAAGCATTTGCAAATCAAATCAGCGCTCGCGCGCGCGCGATGATAAGGCTCATGCCGCCACTCTCTCTCTCCCTCTCTTCCTCTATATACTACAGCGACGAAAAAGAAAAAATAGGCAAAGATAAATTTCGCGAGTTTGCCGTGTGCGGCCGTGTAATCTGACTTAATTACACGATTCCCGCGACGCGCTATCGCGTACACATTAACAGTCCCGGGGAATTAAAGCGGCCTTTGCGCAGCCCGCGTAAGTGTACACTCGCCGCCGCGCTACTGCTACTGCGCGGTTCTAAATTTATGGCGGATTCTCCCTTCTTTTGCCGCGCGGCGGCAACGCGGCTACTAACCGCGAAGACATCGCGCCGATGGATCAGCAGCGCTATACAGCGATGAGCGTATGCGTGACCGTAAATTTTGCGACGACGCAACGCGCGCTTGTGTAACGCGGCCGCGTCGTTCCTATGTTATATACGCGCATATAATGGTGAGGAGATAATCAGCCGGCTCAAACAGACAGAAACATTGTCGCGCGAGTTACACTCGAAACGCGGACCGAAGTACTTACAGTGTCGGCGTTGTGTGCATGTATATAATATTATGCTTATATGGTGAGCGGGCCGCGTACGTGTATAAATATATTTTCATAGTCTGTGAACGTATATATATGCGATGATATCTGCCGCGTTAAAACGCGAGATTCTCGTGTTCGATGGCACACACTCTATACGTGTGCGATTCGTGTGAATGTAATTAGCGGGTGTTATATCGAGGCGAAAAATGGGTGGTATAGTGGCGAGCGATGGCAAAATTTATGTTCCCTGTTGACAGACGTTGTTTGTCAACGTTTATTGCCTTAAGCAATGCCTATGTGTATATACCTGCATGTAGCATGCGGAAAGTACATTGCAAATGAGGGATCGGGTGATAAAGTGTTACAACGATCATTTGTTCCGATGCTTTTGTGTGTAAAAGTCTTTTTCATTTAGGCGACTTTTGACATTTCAAAAATATTCAGTACCTTTCACTTTTTGACTGACCTGAAATTTCGCGTTATATTTTCAACTAGTACAACGTAATTATTCCTACCAATGAATAAACGAATTTTCTCTTAAACCACATTTTCGAAGAAATTGAACTATATTATCTAAAATTTTCGTGAAATCCATTATAAATAAAAGGAAACCGCATTTCTGTACACATATGAAAATATTAAATACATTTGTATAGAATAAAATCTGTTATAAATATACAAACGACTCATCATATTTATGCAACCAGGTAATGACTTTCATATCACATATTACGTTATATGCGCATAAAACTCACCGATCAAGCACGAATAAACCCTCAAAAAGGACGAGCCCGAAAATCGAACCCCCATCCGCGTAAACAGTGTACAACGTGTAGAGTCTCTCTCGACCGGCCGCGACGAAAAAAAAAATCACCTCCGCCTTTTTAATTATCAAAGGGAAGAGCGGAGCGTGTGCGCGCAAGCGCGCTCGTTAAAAAAATCGTTTGAAGTCGAAGACGCGTGAAATTCATTAGGTTAAAATACGAAAATGCCCTGCTCGCACACACACACGCGCGTTCGGCTTCGATTACACTATATGGCCCGCGCCCGTGAAAAAAAGGTATATACCGTCACTAACTCCGTAAATAGAATATCCCTCTCTCTTTCTGTCTCCCTCGTTTTTTCTCTCTCGTCCTAACTTCTTCAGCGCGCCGCGGGATTTTTTGGCACGAGCTCGACTACTTGGCCACACGCGTTCCCTTCAAAGCGCCGAGGATTTTTTCCCAGCGACCGCATGGCGATGCGAATAAGACGACTTTTCCTTTCACGTGTGTGTGTTTTTGCGAGCTTGCCATGGAAGCCGGACTTTTTCTACGCGAGTCACGTCGAGTTTTTCGAGACTCGGAAGATAGGCTCTTTCGAGCAGGTCTTTCGAGATCGCCGGCGAGTTAAAATTGTCTAGATTCATCTGCGTATCCCCTGCGGCGACACGAGAGAGCGAGAGCGAGATTATGAAGAGGCAACACAGCGGTGCTGTAAAAAAGCGGAGCGGAGAGATAGAAAAAGAGGAAGTTAGAGGAGAGAAAAACAAGACGAAACGTCCATTTGTTTTCCTCCGAGCTGCAGCAGCTCGTGTGTATGGCAACGCTGCCGAGGTTGCCGAGTGTATATATCTATATGCAGTGTGCCGGGAACGCTGAAGTCTGAGATAATAATCTACGTGAGTTCGAAGAACGAAGAGGATCGTGAGAAATGCAGATTTGCGTTGGTGGAAAACGCTGACGCTCGCGCTGTAAACACATCCAGAGTCAATAGGGTTTTAAATTACGAATCCCGGTCGCGTGGTAGTTTGGGAAAAGTACCACGTATACGTGTCCTCCTTATTCTATAAAAATAAATAGATTTCCAAGTACGTACTTGTAGCCAAATTGAAAAAGAAACAATACACGTTGTCGGTGATAGATGTGAAATAAAGAGGTTTAGTTATTTTCATGTTCAGAAAGTGAACAAAAATAGCTTAATTTAACTTCATTTAACTGAAGTACAAATAATCCCTTTACTATCAGTGTTTGTGAAAATGAGTAAGGGCTTAGATTAAATTGCAACTCTAACAAGATTTACATTCATTAGTTAAAATTTACAAATTACTTTACAATAAATTTAAATTCTCATTATCCTTATTCAAAGGTAGCAAATTAAAATTATATTATAAGATAATTTTGTATAATTAAATCTTGAATTTTTATTTAGATTTATTGCGAGTATATCTTTCAGTCGAGCACTTAAAAACCATGTGCAGAAATCGATTAAAAAGGAATCCCTCATTTCTCGCTGAAAAGAGAAAAAGCGAAAAATCGAAGGCGCACTGAAAGCTCTGCCTGCCGCAAAGTATAAATTTCCCCCTTTAACCGCGCTCGCGTACTTCAATAAAACTCGGCGCAATAACAGGCACGTCCGTGGCGTATACGCGTTTGACGACGCGCGCGTGTGTTTTTTGAAGGATTTCAGATCGTTATTTTTGCCCCGCACGCCGCGCGGGTATCACAAAGTTGGTCCGCACTGCTGCCGCCCTTGGATCCGAGTAGTATGATGCCGAGTAAAAGCACAGCGGCAGCGCAGAGCTCGCGGCTTGGCACTGGATAAACTGCGACTAATGGACCGGAAGTTGCGATACGCGGAGCGCCTGTATACACGGCTCGAAAATCGCTCTGTCCTCGCCTCGGCTTTTTTTACAAAGAGGGCTATTCATGACGAGAAATGCACGCGCACGCGCGTGCGATCCGTCTGCTTTTTAGCCCGACGCGCTCCACGTCGTTGTTTTTCCTCGTGTGTAGTAGGAGGGGACCCTCGCGCGCGCTTTTTTTTTTCTACCACCAACAGCGCTTGTTTTTAATAAAAAGCACAATTTCGTACGCGGCGCTTGCTCGGTTACGGGATTCGTGTGTGTATGTGTGTGTTTCAGTTTGTGTCACTTTGGTTCATAAAAATGGCTGAATTAATGTGATCGAGATAGTAGTGTGCCAGACAAAAATCTGTTTGTTTTATAAAATACGAAAAAATTATTGCGCCTACTATATGTGGTTGCACATTTTTTTTATTAAGAGAACAAATAATAATAAATCATTATGGTGGATATGAACTTTGCGAAAGAAAGAGTTGAACCTTTTTTCTTCCGCGATACAATAACACGTGGAGTCGTCTGATATTAAAATAATGAACGCATAAATCAAAACGTGCGCATTGGTGCGCCTCTAGAGGCAGCTAACGAAAAGTAACGCAAATATAGCTCGAGTCTTATGAAGAATTATATATATATATATATATATTATTCTATAGAAGCAATCATCTTCCATTTTCTAAGTAAATATTGGAAATATAACATACATTTGAAATGATTAAACTGAAATATTGTAATTGAATTGTATTTATTTAAGCGTAAATTTTTTATATAGATAATAGGTTGAAATGAGCCAGATAAACAATCGTTTATATTAAATAATTTGAAGGATTTATCCGAGACTATAATACAACTAAATATGTCAAAGACACATATTATGTCGCAAGAAAAAAAAAAGTATATTTATTAATAATATATTTCGCTACGCTCGGACACTTATTTCACGTCGTGCAATTATGGACCACTTAAGGCTCCAGAGTCGTATGATATTTTATCATATACTCCATACACATCGTTTGAAAAAAACAAAACTTACGACATTCGCCGCAACAACAAACGCCACGACAGCGAGAGTTCAGTAAAACCATAGCAAATAAAAATTGTATCAGAAGCGGCAGTGGCAACAGTTTCGTTCTCAAGCTCTTCCGACGAAACGATCAACTACCGCAATGATCCCCCAACTCTCGCGCAAGGTTTGTTTGAAAAAAAATGTTATTCCCTCGCCACGCGGCAGGTCAAAAAACCATCGCGAAAAGAATAACACTCCCGCGGAGTATATATCCGCGCGCGGCGCGGTGGCGCGGGTAATTTGTAGACCGCGAGAAGGCTGTTGGCCCTCGGTGAGGAGAGGAGAGTAGCGTTTCGCGAACGCAGACCTCTCGCATACATACATACACACACACAGCACCGGCAACCGAGAAAAGACGACGGATTTTACGACGTCTAATTTAAAACCGCAAGTGCATGATTCAGAGCGCGCGCGCGCGGGCTGTGCAGACGGAACCACCGCCTCTTCTACCGTACGTACGGCGAAAGCTTCTCATACGCACCTTTCCGCGCTCGCGCGAGAAAGAGCGACCGGTTTCGGCAAAGTCCAACGCGAGAAACACGTGTTTCCAATGAGATTTTATTGGCAGATAAATCAGCCGGCCGCGGGGTTTTATCGCTGGATTATGATGTTTGCATCGTGAAGGAACGGGAATCGGGAGGGCAAGACCTATACGTGCGTAGACGTACATACGAACGCAGTGCGAATGTCGGTATGTGTGTACGTGATGAACGCTATATGTGTACAGGATGCACGAGCAGCAGGGGTTTAGCTGCTGCGGCTTTTCGCGCGTAGCTGATGGGAAACGCGGAAACGCGGAGAATGTATAGCTGTAGGAGAGAACGCTGCAGGCTTGTGTTTATATGAAAGTGAAAAATTGTTTCGGACCTACTTAGTGCCTCGCTTTATTAACACGCGCGCTGGGGAAAGGTGTGCGTAAGCGGGTAGAAAGGGAGAGAGAATCTAAATAAATAACTAAAAGAGAGGCAGTAACGAACGATCTGTTTAGGGCTACTGTCTATTCCTCGAGCGGAACCGCTGCTATGGCTGATGCAGCGGAATGCTTTCAGCGTTATTTTTGCAGATTGTATCGAGAAGATTATCTTTCGGCGTTTATCTTCGGAGTTTTGTCAAATAACAGTAAATAATTGCTTTGAAATTTCGACTGTTTAAAGTTTCCTGCAGTAGATTCAACGATTTTATAAATAAAGGAAAATAAATTGGCAGAGTATGATGAATTTTTCGAACATTAATCCTACAATAGTCACTGGAAATATTTATGAACATTTTTTATCGTTTTAAATTAGAACGCGATAAAAGCATTGCATTTTTTCAAAATTTTCCGAATACTCTAATTCGTGACGCGCATTTTAAGATTCGTTTTTAATTTTAGCATCGGTCAAGTTTTATTTATGATTTTCAATAGTAAGCTTTTTTGTATATTTGAAATGCGCGAACAAACCAATAAATCACGTAATTTTAACTGGAAAACAAAATGTTTTTTTATATTGAATCATTCTTGCGAGCACATTGACCTGCAAACAGTAAACAAAAAAACAACATTCGATGGATTAAACACACCAAATAAATAAATACACTTGAACCAATATATAATTCTACCCACGTTAAATTTTGAGTAACCGATATTTTTAAACGAAAGTGAATTTTATCCAACCGTCGTTTTAACTTTAACCATATTTACACTGATGTCACTCTTCGTAATAAATCGCTTCTCGGAAACATCTTTCGAAAAAACAAATCGCCTCCGCGCTCATTATACATCACTTCTAAAATCT
>JAPYZO010001749.1:0-22883 GCA_030522905.1 Torymus flavipes
TGAATTTTCTCATATTCTGGGACCCCCAAAGAATCGAAAAAATGCTATGTGGTAAGTGTGCCCCAACAAAAATTTATTTAATTTTTTCGACCCCATTTTCGGGTATAAATCCGTAGAATTGCACATATATTCGTGAGAGATAATTTCGTTTTATTAAACTTTAAGTATACTTGGCTCAATCCTGATTCAGATTAGGATTCAAAAATACGTTTCATATTGATCTGTATTCTAGTGCATTATTATAAGTATACGCCTGAAAGGATGGAAATTGAATTAAAATATAAATACAGCGTTAGAGTCTATACATTTTATATATAATAATCGCTTATATAACGTGATAAAGTCTATAAAATTGGTTTATAATACAGGCAAAAATTTACATCCCGCAAAAATCTTTTATTAATTTTAGGAAATACCTGTGTGCACATAAAAAGGGCGTTAAAAGCGAGATTAATGCCATTTTCTAAAATTTGGAAATCGCGCAAGAAAAAACGAAATTTCCTGTGGCGCATTATTTACATGGGCCTAAAATTTGCGTTTTTATGATTGATTAAAGTTATTAAACAATGGAAAATTAACTCTACACGAAAAATCATTATTATTTAGTATAAACGTGAAGTAAAATGAATAATTTTTTTATTTCGTTGCACTCCAACGTTGCAAACTTCAGACCCATTTATTTACGTGCAAAAAGCGTAAAACCTTTTTTATAAAATCTTTGGCTAGCTCGGTGTATCAAACTGAACGGCTTTCAAGTTGAAATATTGATACAGTTGAGTTTTTTTTATACGTGGGTGCTATAAAAACATCACTTATACGTTTTTTGACAATTTTATACAGTCAAAATTTTAGTATCTGCTCTCAAACGAATATAAATAACTTCTTATATGCATTCAACTGCACTTATCTCGAATTATATGGAGTCTTAAATAACTTTTCGACGGAATGACGATATAGATTTTTTCCGAAAACTCAATAAAATCATTTTTACAACAAAGGTTCTTACGGCAATTTATCGAGAATTGGAAAAGACGCGAGGTAAATTAAAGTATAAAATTCAAAGACCGAGAGTCGCATAGATACGACCATCGAACAAGCGAGAGGGAGAGAGAAAGAGAGAGACTCGGCAAAATGCAAGGGAGAGAGACACGTAGAGCGAGCGAGGCGGGAAAAAAAGCGAGGAAATTTATTGCGGTACCTGTAGGCGGGTGAGGAGCTTCTTCAACGTCGGATTTTGCATTACAGACGAGGCAATGGGACTGCGCACGAGATTATAGAATAATAAAGAAAGGTTTATTACCGGTTGGCAAAAGTCGCGAGCGAGCCGAGAGCCGCAGATGGAAAGAAAGGAAGAAAAAAGTTAAAGGAAAGAATGGAAGAATGGAGAAAAGTCAGGGTCGGAGAGTATAAGCGCGGCCCTCACGAACCTCGGACTTTCTGTACGCACGTGTGTGTGTGTGTGTGTGTGTACGTGTACTGTACGAATAGAAGGCATGAGAAATCTTTCTTTAATGGCGGATCAATCTGTGCGCAACAGACATTTTCGCTACCTTAAATCAACCTTTACTATTGCAGCGGCTGCCACTACTGCACTGGCAGTTTCTCTGTATATAACCGAAAGGACGAAAGAGGGAGGGTGGAAAATATTGACGACTTTTTTTTTACACGCAGAGGTTGTGCGGCGGATGAAAAAAGCGTATACGCTCGGGTCGTATTTTTCTTGCGTCAGCGAGAGAGAGAAAGCTCGAGTGGAAAAGGCAGCGGCTCAATTTGTATTGTCGGAAAATTGCGCGAACACGGAGCGAGCTCTCTGCGATGGGAAAGCATGGATGGAATGATGCATAACAGGACGCGGCTGAGAGCGATTAGCTTTGAAATGGAGAATATTTTCTCGCGCGGCGAGTTTCTAATAAACGCGCGGAACGCGTTATATAGCCGAAGCGGCGCGATTAAGTTTTAATTAAGGATGCGGAGGGAATTTTGTGAACGCGTATAATTAAATTTCCTTGGCGAGATATTTTTCTTAATAAATATATATACGATGAGGATATATTAAATATGTCTATAGGCGATAATTAGAGAAACGGAAACGGTTTGATTGAAGTAAATATTTTGAAATATATTGCAATCAACATATAGATTATGGTTATACGGAAGCGAGTATAATTAAATTTATAAAAAATACGTCGCGTTCGAATTACACTATACACCTCTACATTGTGCATCATATCCCGCGGAGTTCTCGATACTCGCATCGATCCGACCCATAAAAAGCACACGCGCCTCATTCTCTCATTTCTTCCTTTTTTTATTACTATATATAAAGACAAACATTACCGCGCGCGCACCGAGAGAAGACCGCGGGCGATGTCACCTGGCAAATTGCGCTCAAGCATGGGAGAGAGAAAGGACAATGCGAAGTACAAGACTAGGTATTAGGAAAAAAAGGGAGCGAGTATACATGTGCACCAAAACCACAGCACACATACATATATAAATTACATGTGTAAATTGAAATCGGATCTTCATTGATGATTTATTTATTCGAAAAACTAGATCGGATCTTGGGAAAAGTAATGTTTATCAATGTGCTCTTACAAAAAAACGTGTATATGCTACCAATATAAGCGCTTATTATACGTTCTATGCGAACCTTCCATACTGCTCCCTTTTCCGTTCGCGCGCATATGTGCGCCACGCCACCAGCACCCACGAGGAAATCAGTTTATACATATATACGCAGATTTTTATACGCTCGAGCGGAGCCGGCGCTGCTGGTTTTTTTTTATCCGCGCGCCCTTCTGCGCAGGCGGTGCACGCGCGTGCTAATTCGCTGTATTATATATTTCATAAAGAGCTGGCTGCAAGCGATTTTGCGATTGGCAGGTGTGATTGACGCTTGGAATTATTCAAGATCCGCGTTTAATAAAAACTCGCTTGCACGCTCGCTCACGCGCGATGTAATTAAAGTTTAGCCGCATTTATGATGTATTATTTTCACTGCCTCTCGCGCGTTTATTTTCGTTATATATGGGAATTAATTGTGCGGCGCGATTTCATTTTGGAGGCGGATGTGAACCAAAGATATTGTTGGATTGCCAGATTATCACACCGAATATATATGTTGTACTCTGATATATATATCTTTAGATAAGACTTTTTAACGTATCGTGTTGCGAAATGAATTCTGGAAGGCGAACACAATTCCATTCGGAAGCGCAACTTACAGCGCTGTCGCCCTGTCGGTATAGCTGAAATAAGTTTTCTCGCCAAAGTTTGTGCTCTAGCCGTTTCGAAAACAAGATCAGTTCAACGGATACATATATAATATAGAAATATGCACATATTTTTCAAGATATAGAAATATACAATGTACGCGTCTTAGTGACCGAAGCCGTGAGTCATCTTTGTATACTGAAAAGTTAAAATTACATACCCACGCACATACATATATAGCTTTCACTTCGAAAAATTCTTAAGTATATGTGTAAGTATACGAGAAACGCAGATGTTATCGGCAGTTGGAGAACCGCGCGAAGCATAAATAAAGATCCGTAATGATAATACAAATAATTGACTTTCAATAAAGCCCATTGCTCGTAATTATAATAAATGACGCACGCAATGCGCGTGGCTGCAGCACGGACCTATATTTTTCCAAAAGATCGTGTTTTATTATTCCAACAAAAGCCAATACGAGCTACACATACACTATAAAAGGTCGCCATTAATCAAATCAACGACCAAAATAATATCTTTCATCTGCTCATATATATAAGCCGTGCGTACTTCTCTCGTTTCCGCGCAATCGGCTTAATCGCTCCTTTTTCAAAATCAACGTCCCCCCGCGGTCGTCGGGCTCCAGCACTCTCTCGCGATATCCAATCCCCTATACGCGCTCAGCCAAACGTATTGAATTACCGTGTAAGTATAGCGGCTCTCGTCGTCTGCGATGGGCAAAAAGTGAACGCCGCGACCACCGAAACGTACTCATCGAGATCTCGCCGGTATACGGGGAAGACAGAAAAAAAAGAAACAAGAGGAACCGAGAAAAAGCTTGACATTAAGCCTAAAAATATCCCAACGGCAGAGCACCGCGCAGGTGTTGCTATATATGCCTCAAACGGGAGAGAAAAACTCATGCAAGCAGCAAGAGCTGCTCTCGAAGAAAAGAAGAATTTCTAAGCGCATCGTGCACGCTCCTCGTGACGCAAGCAGCGCGCTTAGCGGCCTACTCTCGCGAATAATAATACAACATCTAAGGAAAAGAAAAAAAGACAAGAGAGAGGATGTGCGCTGACGTCGACGTAACACGGGTATATGTGCGTAATGTTCGCGCAAAGAATAAAAAGAGAGCGAGAGAGAACTCATCGTTATATATTGAACTTAAGAGTACGCGACTACCTACTCTCAATAAATAGCTCTGGCGCTCGTTTTAACGAATGTTTGTCCATTCAGCAGGTCCATCTATACATATGTATACCTCTAGAGGTCGGCGTACACTCACACACATTTTCTTGCGTACTCGCGTAAGCCCCTGAGTACACACATACCTGCGTGCGCACCATCATGGCCATCAGGGCCTCTGGGCGGCTCTCTTCAGCTAGAACCGCATAGCACACGAACGTGGGCGAATGTCTGTGTGTGTATATATCTATATACGCGAGAGGCAAAGCCGGACGATGAAAGGCGCGCAGGCTGAAACAACAGGAACTTTATATACGGGGTGCGCGCAGGCGCTCGAGTAACTGCCTTGTCAGGTATGGCCTGGGAATATTGAATTTCTGCGAGAGACAACGCGCTTATATATACATATATAGGTAGACGCGTCAGACGAAAAAGAGGCGAAGAAAAAAGACAAGAGACGAAGGAAAATGTATGTGCACAAGCTGGTCCCTTGTGCACTTATATATAAAAACGACGTCTGTCCCTGTCTTTCTCTCATTCCATTCCATCTCTGCGCGTCTACTACTCTCGCTTTCTATACATAGAGAATATTTTTGTTTTAATGGCTTTTCTAATTATCCGTCGAACATTTTTTTATTTCCTGTGGTTCGTCAGAGAGTTCCGACGAGACACACACACGCGCGGTAGGTACAATAATAAAGCGATGCGTATATTTACATGCGCGCGAGGGATGACGTGCGGAACATATATAGGTATATATAGAAGAGAGCTTTGTCTTTGCGCGTGTGCAGCTTTCTATGTTTGCAGTTCGGCGGCTTCTTTTGTCGAACGTGCTCGTGTTGCACCTGACGCGCTGATGAATTCTCTGGGACTACTGCACGAGCTGCAGGTTATTATTTCTTTCGAAGCATTGTTGCTTAACGAATGAATGAATGGTTGAGAGGGCGCTCTCGTTATATAATATGCGTTATAATATATCCTGCATAAAAGCTCCTAAGAGAGAGAGAGAGAGAGAGAGAGAGAAAGAGAGAGAGAGAGAGAGAGAGAGCTTTGACGTTGTCGCGGCACCTAATTGCGTGTGCTCAAGGGGACGCGTTAATTTTATATTTATATAAAACCCAGCCTTGCTAATTAAATTGGGAATTTAATTTTTGCAACGCGCGCCTTTCGTTAATTAAGGCAGCAGCGTATAGCGTATTCGGTGTATATAGATATATTCTGTAGCAAACTTCTTTCACTACGTGCGTATATATATATATATAGATATAGGTATCATCACCGGTGCACTCGAAACGCGACTGGGAAAATTAGAAATTCAAACGCGCAGAGTATATATATAGAGACGAATTAAGTCGCATGTATAAACCAATAGCGACCGCGGAATACTTCTATATACCGAAGGAATTGACATTTAAAACTTTCAAGACGCGCCCGCAGAAAAACATCGTCGCGCGAGGGTGATCCAATCAAAAGTCTCTGCGTTTCTCCCCCCCGCTTTCGAAACGAATCGCCGGGCGCGCGCGTTCGCGAGAAATCAATTCCAGCAGAAAACGAGTCGGACGAACGAAAACCACTGTGTACCACCCGAAGCGTTTAGTCGAGCTCCCATAGAGTGAGAGAGAACGAGAACGAGAGAGAAGGGAGGAGAGAGAGAGGTAGAGAATTGGTCAGATTCGCTCTTTCGCCGAGCAGCTGCAGTACGCCCCGAGACAATACGCGCGCCGCGAGTAATTTCCTCGCATCAAAAGAGGGGATGCCCGGCCCTTGATTACCTGTCCTATTCAGGGTGCCGCCGCGGTCTCGACCTGCGCGTGCGATTATTATTCTTTGCCTGTCGAATTGAAAACGGAGGTATATAGAGTAGGGAGTGGCGGGATCGAAGATGAAAAAGTCCTGATCGATCGGTGAGCCATACCTATAGGTACAGATGTGAATCGTTACAGGAGGGTTTTGCGTTATGTTGGTGGGTATAATATATAATATAGGAAAGACGGCGCGGCTAAAAGGATGATACGAGAAAATAAAGTATATACGTTATATAAGAGCGTAAGGAATATTGACATACTTCAAAGAAACTCGAAGAGAAGAGAAGTATGGAAGTTGTAAGATAAGTTTTACGATTTCAAAGTATGAGAACCATTCTAAAGTTTGGGCGCAGAGTTGTTAGCGCGATCCTGCATCAAGTCCGGGGAGCTCGAAAAATCCTTTTGCTACGGCGTACGTTCTGTTATTTGAGAAGGCTCGAGACGATATCTAAAAGGCAAACGAAGAAAAAAAAAGTATCTTTGCTTTGTCTGGGCTGGTGTGAGTGTATGGAGACTGGATGCCACAATCGGCAGATATTATAGACTTCGTTGGTGGCCATGTTAGAGGGTTACGGCTATATTAATTCGACCCTTCTTTTTGTTTTCCTGTATATTTTCTCAAATATATATGCCGTTGGATTAATACGAAAAAGATGATTATTTTCTACAAAAAATAAGAATGTTTAATAACATGTAATGTTAATTACAGAATTATGTAACAGCTGAGGAGACTTTATAATGTTGCACTTTTGAAAACAAAATAAAGCCAATAAACGTTACGCGGTAGCGAAAAGTATATTATACCCACTCCCAAGCGGGAGAAATTTAAATTCCTGCTGGCCTTAATCATCACTAGCGTGAGAATAATAATTTACTCCGCGGGAGGATATTCGCGCACTCGCGCGCAGAGAGCGAACTTCGTAATTGTTCAAACTCCGGCGATTAAAACTCCGAAGCGGCGCGTGCAATAATATGCAAATAGAAGCAGCAGTATATAGCAGCGTCCGCGAAAGGGTTTTAACAATTTTCGAAACATGCTGTTTATTCTTGCGCCGAGACAACAGAGAAACAGGCCAACCGAGCTATCTCACAATTTTTCCTTAAGCGCGATTTTACGACCGAAATTGTCTACATTTTTCGAATCTATATAGGCGCTGCTCCGAATAGCGTTTCCTCAATAGTCTGCAAGTTATTGTATCGAGGGGAATGCTGCGAAGAGGAGTTCTTCGTCTTGTCTGACTAGTTCATCGCGCACGGTATATACACTCCCGTGCGCTATCGCTGATAAATAAAGCAATGTTGGGAAATCGACGGTACATGTGTTTTTCTTTTCGCGATGATGAGCAGAGAGAGAGAGAGAACGGAGTCTCGTGACTTTGCCGATATTATCGGATCCATCGGGCAAAAGTTTTATTATCAAATTCGTATTACGTCTATGCAAAGGTATATATTATACAAGAGCGCTACATGCATATAATCCACAAAGTATTATATAACATTCCGCGGGCGTATTTATTATAACAAACTTTATGAATAATGCAGGAGAAAAAATAATTCGCAGCAAATTAAATGTCGCGCGGGCGACGTTGTATATATATATATATATCTGCGCGAAGTGTATGTATAATATAGCCCTCGGGTTCAATTACCGGGTTTCTCTATATAATAAAAAAACTTTATTCGCTTTCAAATGTCATGCAAATTAATTCGCGATGCGCGTCGGATAAGGTGGAGAACGTATTAATTAAATAAACAAACACGCGGGAGTATATGTACACGCGCGCACTATATATTATACGCGACCCACTTCCGCGACGAACAATATATCTCTTGCTCTGAAAAAATCCATACAAAATATAATATATCCTGCATTATACGCGCTCAATATTTTACCCCGAATAAAGCCCATCAGTTCCAAATCCATTAATCCGACAAAATCAAGACAGAACGGATTAAAAATTGTTTCTCGTCAAACGCGCGGCGTTCATAAAACGTATGTGTATATATATTAACGATCTTTCCCGCCTATACGACTCCCACACTTTCCGCGGACCAGATGTTCGCGTATAATATATACGGCCGGCTACTACGTACGCCTCCCCCGCGCATCGGACGCGCGCAACGGGGCCGTGGACGAGCGACGGGAATCCTTTCGTCGATGTATATGTTATGTGCGCGGGTGGGGACGGGTGGAGGTGGAGGCTGCTGCATAGCGCCGTGCATGAGCCAGAGAAACAGAGAGGGAGAAAGACCGTGTCAAGGTCAGACGAGTGCGTGCGGATTTTCGAACGCGTCGTGCAATCATGATGGGGCCTTTCTCGCTCTTTCGCCCGAGTTTGATATCGGCAGGTGCGAGAGAGGAAGGCTTCGCCTGAGATATGTATATATGCACGCTTTGTGAATGCCGCGAGCGCTTTTTGCTTTTGCGAGAGAAGAGCGGAGAGTAAAGGGAACGGGGATGGGCAGCGCTGTGATTTAAACGTATTGTTTTAATGTGAGTATTTTTATCCTAATTCCTCTTTTTATGCATAGAAGATTTAATCAATACGGTCCGAATAAATTTTCGTATTAAGTATGTGGAATTTTTTTTCATTATTGAAAATGATGTTATTGAATGGGTATAAAACCGATAGATTCAACGGTGATACGGAAATTAATTAAAATTTTTTCGAATTTTATAAGTGCTTAGAGCTTAGCGGAAAAACTAATTACTATATATAGCCACGGCTATCGAGGTCTTTTCACAGTTTCAGTCTAATAACTACTTTGTTCAGGATCAACCATGAAACTTTGTAGACAAAAAGAAATAAGAAAATTTTTTATAAATGTAACTGGTACATAATGCTTTGCGACAAAAATGCATAGTTTTTTTATAATCAAAGAAGTAGGAAGTGTGCTATTAACACAATTTAACTTTTTGTTATTGATTTCTGCAATGCCTCGAATATAATAACAAAACCTATAAATATATAGGGAGTCTAAGACCCGTCCACGTCTTTGAAAATATAGAATATCTAAGAAAATAAATAATTTGAAGCCTCCACGTAGGAAATGGACTGTACGGGATAAATTAAAAATAATTCCAACTTCCGACTCTCACCGGAAGAGATCTATTAAATTCCATTTACTATTGGGAAGCTTTAAATTTTTTATTGTACTAGATATTCTTGATTTTGAAAGAGGTGGACGGATGGTCTTGAACACTCTGTTCATCAATAAGTATATCTATTTCAAATGATTATTAAAATCGTATTAAAATCTTTGTAGATGTTGTGGCGGGTCAGTATAAGGAACCATTACTTTTTTTCCTAAAAAAATGTACATATTGATAGACTCTTTGCAACTCTGACTTCATGCTGTATATACAATGATATTTCACGATTACTGTTACACACTTCACGATAGGTACGAAAATCTACACAATGCGTAACGTAATATAGGTAAAATGTTCAATTAATATTCATTAGTTACATGAAAGTATTACTTATCATAAATGAAAGCAATTAATACGCATATGTTCTTACGTAATGTTGTTTGTACATACATTTTCAATAGAAAGTAAAATTCCGTAACATTGTTTAAACAAGTATTCCACATGGACTTCTTAATATTGATCAAAACCGATGACGTTAAATAAAAATATATTGAAAATGAATGAATGAAATGATCAAGTTTGAGGTTAACCAAATTTTTCATTTAATTTCATCTTCCTACTGAGGATCGATATTTCAAAATAAATTCAGAAGATTTGTGCAAATGAAAGTAAAACCGTTTTGTAACAGGATAAATAACTTTACATTATTAACAAAATTCATGAATCTAATTTCGTTGGTAAAGGTCGGTACAACAGACATCGAGACAGAAGTTCTTAGATATCCGTATAATATTACTGTATCGTGCATATATATTATATTCTACATGTACTTCAAAATTCTTTTTTTAGTAGTCATTAATTATTGGTATTTTCACTTTAAGTAAGTACGCAAGAAAGTAATCTTTTATTTATAAAATAACCTCAAAGTTCATTTTAAATCTCATCATCAGGAGTGAATAAACGTGTTAGAAGAAAATGTTTGTATTACCTCAAATATCCTTTCCTGTTTGTACAAGTTTTCGGTTCAAAAATCGTCATCTCACTCGCAAACGCAAGTCCTTACTTCGATATTATACTACAGTGTAGACACTTGAATTTCTCCGCTTTATTTCCTAAAAACCCATTTCCATTTGCGCGATTAGGAAAGAGAAAAGTTATGGCGCCACTATCGCTCAGTAGTTTCAGTTGTACCTGAAACCGTCGAGTGGTCTGACTGAACTTCTTGGAACTTTCGAACGTTTGTGACCGTTAGACGCGGATCTTTATATTTATTTGTAACATTTACGCGCGTCTCATAGGTGCTTTTACATAAACTTTACATATTTTTGAAGACTATATGCAACTCATTCGCGTAGTTCCTTAATTAGTACACTTTTTCGAGGTGCCCATTGCACAAGTATGGCTGATCCTAACGACGAGTGTTTGCGCCTTGTAAAGGTGCAAAGTTAGCTTTGGTGTCCTTTTGGAAAACCAACCTTCTTGCATCAATGAGTGCCATTCCTCTTACCTGCATAAGTAAGCCTGGAGAACAGTAAGTATATTAGTTTTCCTTTAGAAAAACCTTTAAAGATTTTTCTTTTTCTATTATTGGTGTTTCTTATACTATTTGAACACAAAGTATTGACTTTGAATTTATTATTCCAGCCAAAATGGACAAGATAAATTCAGAAAACGTTCAGGTTGTGATAAAAGCTGTTGGGAATTCAGGAATAGTAATTCCTAAAGGATTCGTGAACAAAGATGGAGTTAAGGGAACTCAATATTTTTTAAATGTCGATCAAGATGTGACAGATGATAATGAAGGTACCCAATTTGTTCCTGTGGAAGGTGAATGTGAAGGAAGCGAGGAGGCACAGTTTGTTACTATGGAAGTCGGAGATGCTGGTCAAATTATCTTACACAATAAGGATGTGATAATTTATGATGAATTGTGTAGGATATGTGCCAATCCAAGTGATCGATTTATTCCAATATTTAGCGAGGAAGGATTGGAACATAATTTACAAGAAAAGATTCATACATATTTACCTTTTCAAGTATGTATTAATAATATAGTAATAATACATTAAATTATTATTTGAAAGATTATCGTCATCAATATATTCTAAAATTATTATATTTTTATATTTAGATTAGCTATTTAATTAATATTATTTCATATTATAATTATATCGATAATAAAAAGTCTGTCAAAATGTTCGTTACAAATAAAATTCATCTTTATTTCTAAAGTAGGTTACCTTAAAGTTAAGCAACACTTAGTTTAAAATAGAAAAGTCAAACAGAATATTCTTTAAATAGCACTTGCATTTTAAATTTTCATACAGGTACGTTGTATTACATTATAAAAAAAGTGTCAACTTTTCACAGGTGTCTGAGAATGACAGTCTTCCTCTTCAAGTTTGTTATAACTGTGCAGCTACATTACTATCATGGCATGAACTGTACAAAGACTGTCTTGAATCGCAGCAACGATTAATGGAACTTCAATCAAAACTTCATCCAAAAGAACAGGTGTGTTTAAATTTTTAAAGATAGTAAAAGATTATTTACAAGTTTTTGATATTTTTTTTTTTTAGTACTACAATGACTCAATGATAGAAGAGGAAAATATTGAAAATATATTAGAAGTTGAAACTAGTAATAATGAAGAGGCACAGGTAATTGATGATTAGATAACTTAGAACAGTAGATACAATATAGTATTGTCTATTGATAAAATAATTTTTTTATCTAGACTGAGGACAAAGAGGAGAATGATGCACAATCACTGCACATTATCACTGCTTCGGAATTAGACAGGTAATAATATTTTCTTCTTGAGTAGAGAAAATAAAATTGAATGTGTACATAAATAAATTAAAACCATTTAACTAATATATTAATAATTAGTAGTATAAAAATATAACGGCTATAAAAATTATGTAAAAAATTTAATGCTAAATTAAAAATGAAAATTAAATCAAAATATTCTATTATTCATAAAATATTTATTATTTGTAGCAGTAGAACATAATTACTAATTTACGTATAACTTAATTAAAGCTAACAACATGAATCTTATTTGAATAAGAGATAAATAGATTCAAGAGTAAATACGATGTACAAAAAATTAAAAATCACATTCAGTTTTACTTGCCTTACTAATAGTAGCACTAATTCTATAACAAAAACGTTGTTAATAGATATATATTCTATGAGTATGGAAATTAAAATTAAAGTTATTAAAATTATAACTTAAGATAGCCTTCCAATTATTATCTAATTTTATAATTGTTGGCAAAAAATTGGGCATTATTTGGCGCGAAAACGTTTTGTTAATACATAACTTGTATATTAACCTTAAAGTTGGTGTATCGTTTTAAACATTCTTCGATTAAGCTTTGCAACAGCAGTCTTTTAATCGTCGTTCAAAGCATGGTCTTTTACAGTGCTTATACATGCATTCATCAAAAAATACTATATGCAAACAAGAAACGCACATCTCGAGTCAAGCTTTGACTGTTTTGCAGGTCCAACAATTTGCAGACATCAGTTAAAAAATCTTTTGATGTAATGATTGCAAATAAGGATACCGTTGACAAAATGGAAAATAAAAATGCTAATGCTGATAAAGGTGAACGCTGGATGACGGTGGCACACTTCGCGAAATGTCCGCCAGATCCTAGCGCTTTACCTGACTCTCAAAGCATAAGTGATGAAAGCGATGCTGCAAATAAAACTAAGAAACTAAATACGAGTTTGCATAAAGCTGCAAATAAAACTAAGAAACTAAATACGAATTTGCATAAAACTAAACGTAACTTAACGAATAAATCTTACGACTGCAAGGATTGTGGAAAAAAGTTCAATTCCAGAGATTCACTTTTACGTCACACGAGAATCCACAAAGATGAACGTCCTTTTACATGTCACATATGCGGCAAACAATTCCGTGATTCTGGCGGGCTATGGCGTCATATTAGAGACGTACATGCAAAAGTTAAAAATTTCTCATGTGAGTTTTGCGGAAAGACTTTTGCGGCGAAAGCGACGAGAGATGATCATCAGCGGATTCATACGGGCGAGCGACCTTACGTTTGCGACTCCTGCGGAATGTGTTTTAAATCGAAGTCTTCGCTTTATATGCATTCTAAAACACATACCGATGAGTTTCCACATCCTTGCGTGCATTGTAATAAAAAGTTTCGCAGAAGACAGGAACTTGTGTCGCATATATCGACGCATACCGGCGAAAAGAATTTTGAATGCGATATATGTCAAAGAAGGTTCAGGCTAAAATCAGAACTCAAAAGGCATACGTTTATTCATTCGGATGAAAAACCATTTGTCTGTAATATTTGTGATTTTCGCTCTAGGCAAAGGCGTTATCTGAACAACCACATGAAGCAAAAACACCACAATGTAGTAAAAGATGAATCGAATACTTGAATGATGAAGAGTGCTAGATTGTTTATATAAACTGTATCGCTCTTTGAGTGAAGAAAATTTTTATTCAGTGCAGTATTATGGTGTAAATGAAATTTTACATTAAAATACCGACTTTTTATACTGTTTTAATACAAAGCAGAGATTAATTTTATTGTGATTTGATCATGTTTGATTTGAAAATGAAAAAAAAAGTTTCAAGACTGTTTTAATCAATGTACGTTAAGTATTTACTTTACATAAAGACAATATTTTTGAAATTAAAAAATTTTAACATCTTTGAATAAGATTAATGACTATTAGAATACTTGGTATATTAAAATGAATAACGCTTATTGTAGCTTTTGCCATTTTTCATTATTTAGTTTATTTTATTAATTTATTTTTGTGGAATTTAAGTGCTCTCATCACGCAATGTAATAAGGTAGATATAGTTTGAATTGTTTAGTAGTCAATCGTTGATTTGAATGATTGCTGAATGCGTTTATAAAATATGATAAGCGAATGTGGAATTAGTATGAAAGTCAATGTTATGAGAAAGTGTGATATTGAAGAAATCAATAAATGTGAAATTATTGAATATCCATGACGAATATCAAGAATTCATTAACATAATAACATTGTGCAACCTCCATTTCGAATATTAACCCGAAATTAGTATCGGCACACCCAGTCCGATCAACCTTTTTTTTTATAGCCATATCACATACTACCACTACCTAGAATGGAAAGGCGAATGACATCGTTTCTTTCCAGATGCATGGCTATGGAAGACGGCGAGGTCATCACCATCCTCACGACGACGGCACCAGCGCCAGCACCCACCGCGCCAGCGTCTGTGCCGACGAAGCGAAAAAAGCGCAAGCTCAAAGACCCATTGAGGCTCGACAAGAAGTCCTCCAAGTCGCCGCGGCGCTCGAGCTCCCAGCTCTCCTCCGTCAAGACTAATTCTCGCAATCTGCAGCGTCGACACGAGTTGGCGCGAGCCAAGGTCAGCCTAGCAGGCACGACGTTCTTCAAGTGTCCGACGTGCGCGAAGCTTCTCTCGACGGCCTACAACTACTTCGCCCACCAGCGCGTGCACACGCACGAGAAGCTTTGCACGTGCGAGATGTGCGGTAAAAGCTTTACGGTCTCGTCCTCGCTGACGCGCCACATGCGCGAGGTCCACGAGAAGATCAAGGACTACAAGTGCAACTTCTGCGAGCGCAAGCTCGCTTCCAAGGTAGCACGAGACGAGCATGAACGCACGCATACGGACGAGCGACCGCACGTCTGCGACGTATGTGGCAAAAGCTTTAGGCAGCGCGCCTCGCTGTCCGTGCACAAGCGGTTTCACACTAAGAACAACTTGTACAGCTGTAAAGAGTGCAATAGGGGTTTTCCCCGCAAGCAGGACATGGAGAGGCACGAGCTCACTCACACCGATCAAAAGCCCTACGGCTGCAAGCTCTGCAACAAGACCTTCCGGAGCTCGGCCTCGGCCATCAGGCATAGACAGACGCACGATGAGAGCAACGCGCTCATGTGCGACGTGTGCGGCGAGAGCTTTAATCAGGAGAGGTATCTCAAGAATCACCTTAAGAAAGTGCACAAGAGCGACTGAGACTGATCAGATGTGTTTGATGTACCTGGAAAACGTGGCTCTACGCGCCGGCAGCTGGACCCGACTTACTGGCATTAGAGTTTAACATTGAAAACAATTACGATCAAGTAACAATTATTGGAAATCCGAAATTTGCCTTTTTCTTTTATTATTTGTATTATTGGTTCGTTGATAGAATTTTCCGAACACTCGACTGATTTATCTACATTCGACACATGGTAGGCACTTTCACAATATGGCAAACTTTTAATTGCACAAGATAATTTCTTAGACAAACAAAATTAATCACGAAACATGGCACACATTGAAATTCAGTTAATTTTTATTATTACTTATTTATGTATTTTTATTTCATAAAATCTATTGTACTTCACATTTTTTTATTATTTTTTTTATTATATTATATATGATAACGAACACCAAACTTATAAATAAAAATATCCTTCATCTATAATTTTAAAACTTGAATTTGGTATTTTATTAATACTTCCAAATTTTATGATACTAAATTATTGCATGGATGAAAATTTATTAAAAATGCTTGAAAACATAGTGATAATAATACAATTGAAACGCTAACATTATTGTACACCTTAATGTCGCGTATTAAATGATCTCAAATTGTTTTCAATGAAATGACTATTTAGAACTTTCCCACGTATCTTTCTTTGCAGTTATGATGGGCTACATAACGATCCAGTTACCTCAGACAGATCAGAGCCAAAGTACACCTACATGTGCGGCGTGTGCGACCAGCTATTCGACCTCGAGCCTGAGCTTTTGCTGCACTTGGGCGAAATCCACGGCACCTTTACGGACCGCAGCAAAACACTCCGTCCTATCCGCTACGAGTGCAACATCTGCCTAAAGTCCTACCTGACCAAGAGCAAGCTGATCAGTCACCTGGAAACGCACACGCAGATACCGCCGGGCGAGGACGGGGTCATCGCCAGCAGCCGGATCTTTGTCAAGGGCACGCAGCTCTTCCGTTGTCCCGTATGCGAGAAGGTAATGGTAAAGAGTCGCGTCTTCCGGCGGCACTTGCGCGTCCACGCGAACGTGCGTCCGCTGGTCTGTCATTTGTGCGGCAAGGCGTACCGCATCGAAGAGGACCTCAAAACTCATATCAGCACCGTGCACGAAAAGATCAAGCGTTTTCCCTGCGACCTCTGTGGCACGTCGTTCGCCTCCAAGTCGACGCGTGACGCCCATCGGCGCATCCACACCGGCGAGAAGCCGTGCAAGTGTCCGGAGTGCCCCAAGACCTTCAGATCGGTCAATCAGCTCTACTTGCATAAGCGCGTGCACACAGATGAGCGGCCGTTCAAGTGCTCCTACTGCGACAAGGCATTTAGAAACCGGCAGAAGCTCACGATCCACGAGTGCATACACACAGGGGAGCGGCCGTTCGCCTGTGACATATGTGGACGTCTCTTCGCTGCCAAAGCTGAGTGCATGAGACACCGAAAGTTGCATTCCACGGAGAAGCCCTTCCTCTGCAATGAGTGCGGAATGAGCTTTAAATTGAACAAGTATCTGGCCCATCATGTAAAGCATGGTCACAACAAAGATAATACCGATACCCAGTTAGAGTCAGGGAAGCTTTGACTAGTTTGAATTATAAACTTGTTAATTTTATATAGGAAGGATCAAATGTTATAGTATTATTTTAAAGAAACATTTCATTGTCAGATCGGCTTCTTTCAGTTCTTTCGGATGCTATAAGATAATGTGGGGCTGAAGTAAATTTAAATGCTCATTTAAAATTATAAAATTTGTTAAAGAGAATCGAAATTTAAAAAAAAAAAACATTATACTTGCGTACAATTTTTATCTGAATTAACAGAAATTACTTGGGCCAATGACTTTTAGGCGAGCAAGAGATATGCGACCAACGCACCACACTTCATCAAGTGAAAAATAGTTGATATTAATATTACGATAAAAATGTTGTTAAAATGTCACATTACTGCTTTAAGTTGAGAATAATCAAAATACTGTTTTATTTTTCTAGTATTTGACTTGTTTACTGAAATTTTTCGCGCAGACGTGCGATAATAATTTAAAAGCTAAGATAATTGAACAAATAAGTTAAAAATCTAACTTAATATATGCTTTTATACGTCAAAGAGTTTCTATGTAGTAAAGAAACAATGTATTATTGTAAAGTCACATGCCGATTTGCGATATTTTTGTTGAACAAACTAGTCTCGGCAGATAAAATAATGTACATTTGTAATTTATTACATGACCAAATAAATAACTATTTTCATTAATTCAAAAGTTTATTTTCAATGTTTACTCTTTTTTTATAACTAAAACATTTAACAAATTATAATTAATAAAATTTTTCTTATTTTATATTTTTCGAAATCTTGAATTGATTTTATTCTTTTTTTTTTATTTTTAAATATGAAGATTAAAAGTAGTCGAATAGAATTTAATATATCATAATTACGATACAGAAAGTAATATTTTTGTTATAATATATAATTATAATTTGTCACAATACGATAATAATAATTTCATTCGTAGTTGCAGATTCGAAAATGAGCAGCTTCAATCCAGTAACTTCAAAGAATATCGAAAATCGTTCAAACCAACCATCAAAAAGCGGAAAAAATCGCAATCACCATTAAAATCTGTGAGGAAACGAGCGGCTCGTGCAATTAAGAAAAAGCCTATTAAAAAACTAGCCAAAACGAAAAAAGAACGTGAAACGTGTGATTCAATCCCAAATAAAACTCCCGAAGAATTTGAAAGCACCGCTGTCGCTGAAGCTAGTCCGGAAGCTACCGCTGAAGTCGACGTCAGCAACAACGAGAACGACGATGACGAGGTCCAGGACAACACATACGAAATGGACGAGGACGCGCCATCGTCACCTTCGGACACGTCTAATCTGAAGAAGTCGCCGACGTCGCGACGGAATCGTAACGCCGTCGGTCTCGAATGCACTCAGTGCAACAAAAAGTTCCGCATGTACAACAGCTACCAAATCCACATGCGTATACATACCGGTGAAAAGCCCTACACCTGCCACATTTGCGGCAAGCAGTTCAGTCAGACGGGCAGTCTATACTACCATCTGAAGCACGTGCATGGCGGCGTGAAGAATCACGCATGCGACATATGCGGGCGCTGCTTTGCCATGAAGACGGCGATGGAAGATCATCGCCGCATCCACACGGGAGAACGGCCCTACGTGTGCGACTCATGTGGCAAAACCTTCAAGACGAAGGCTTCGCTCTACATACACAGCAAAATCCACACGAACGAATACCCATTTAAGTGTAGCTACTGTAAAAAACTCTTCAGATGGAAGCAGCAGATGGTCAGCCACTTGACAACGCACACGGGCGAGAAGAATCATATCTGCGACATTTGTGGTAAAGGCTTTGGCGTAAAGAACGAGCTGACGAGGCATCGGCGCACTCACTCGCTCGATAAACCGTTCACTTGTCAGAAGTGCGGAGTCAGCTTCGGCCAGAAGCGTTACCTTACCAATCATAATCGAACTAGGCACAAGACTAAGCCCAATGATAGTTCTTAATTCTAAAATAATTCAATAATAAGAAGATTAAGTTTTTTCACGTTAACACGAAGAATTTATTTTCTTTGGTAAATATGTACATAAAGTTCTTTTCATACAAAATAAACAATGTATTTGTATAGGTAATTCTTATATTTATGAAAATATTCGTCTTTCATATTTTTTTATATAAAGGATTTATCGCTTTAAAAAATAAATGTACGTATTATTAGAATTATGCTTTTTTATGTGCTAATTTTTATTACACTAAACTAGCTTTCTTACTCCTATAATAATTAATACATTCATCTACTAAAATAGCAAAGAATTTTAAAATTATCTGTATGCATTAGTTACTTAAATAACTTCACAATGTAATATACGACATTACGATCACGAATTGTTTTCTTACGTAATTTTTGGTACTTTACACGACAATATACGAGATTCAAAGTCCTAAATTTTAATGAATAGACTCATATAAAACTTAAAAATTTTATACTTTCAAATTGAAAAAAATAATTATAACGAAAATATTAGAGGTCAATTCAAAAAGTTTTTTATTTAATTCATTAAAATTTATTTTTGTTCACCGATTATCCTTTATATCAATAATAGTCGTATTGCAATTGAATCTAATTAAAAATTTGTTTTTGTTAATTATTTTAAGCTTGGAAAATGCGCAGCAATTCTTGGTAATTTCTTGACGTTACTTGCAGAATTTTTTGATAAATTAATTTTTTTCGCCATATCTATTTCCTTATTTAATTTTTCAGATTTTTTCTTATGTCCCTCATCACACACAGCTATTTCATTTAATGTATTAGATAACTTTTCAATTACACTACTATCAGCAGTATTATTATGTAATGAGTTGTTATTAGCAATATTTTCTTTTTCACCTTCTTGTGTTTTATTCTTAGACTTTCCTAAAGCTGCTGAATAGCTGAATGGAACATCTTTTGGTGTCGAAGCACTATCAGAATTATCATGGCATGATTTTTGTCGAATAGATGCAGAGGTATTCTAAGATAAAAAATTATGTAAATAAATGTGAAACATATGCACGAACTCTGTATACAATAAATTTTCTGAATTTACCGGTTTTTCTGAAGGTTCCTGATGAACACTTGCAAGTGATGTATCAATTGCAGATGCTCTTGATGCATTCAATATATCCTGAGGTTGTTTTCGTGGACGACGTAACGGTTTGTATTCCTTTATAAAAAAAAAAAAATACAGTTAAGAAAAAGTTATAATTATTTGGTAAGATCTGTGTTTAAGATATAAGTTACCTGTTCTCCTTGATCATTTGCATTAGTTTGACTGGTTTTTTTCTTCTCTGTACTACTTCCAACTTTCTTATTCTATAAAGTAAAATTTATTAGTTGTAAACTTATAATAACAATATTATATTATATTTACCTTGGCATTTAACTCAGCTTGTTGCTTAGCTTTTTCGCTCCTTTCCTTCTGATTTTCCAATTCTGCAAAACGTCGTCTTTCTTCCAACCGATGAGCTTTTCTTTGAGCTTTAGGTAAACCTATGACCATGCGTGTGACTGCACGATCTTGGATGTTTTGTAAAGCATTGTAACTTCTAACGTGACCATCCTATTGAAAATATGATTGAATTATGTGTATTGGAATAGTGGTTTCCAGTTTGAACAAAAACTGCATTCATCGTATCATTGCATAATAAAATAATTTGAAAAATTGAATTCATAATTTGATTAAGGGATTTTAAGTCAATTACCAAACCTTTCATATTTTCTGTTACTCTTCTGTTACTAAATAATAGATCAGTTAAAAGCCAATTATAATGAAAGATTCTTGTTCATTATCTCCTTAAATTATCTGTGAATAATTATCGCTTACCTTATCCCAATTTTCTTCCCAATTTTCTGAGGTTTGAGCACTGAAAGGTTCAATAGGCAATATGTTTATTGGCTCATCTTTTGGTTGATCAGAAATATGATAGTGCCAGACTGATTCACCGGCTGCACATGTATCAACATGATACTAGATCATAAAAAAAACAAAGCTATTAATTCTTGAAATTGTTAAGGTTTAAAAATTTTCAATATAAGCGAAATAATATCGCAAAATGAAAAAATTGTTAATGAATTAAAGTTTTATAGAAGTCACCTTGTAAGATACTTCATCTACGATATGTCGAGCGTCATACGGACAGGTCATTTTCTTGGCATTTGGATGGTTTTTGGAGCATTTCGTCAAATGAAATTGCATCCGCGATCGGATAATACGATGTACAGGATCATAAGGGCAGGTATCTAACGGATCGTGATTCATCTTCGAAGTCTTATTAGCTGCAATGAATACAGACCGCACGAGTGTTTACATACATTTGAGTATCGGGTGACGATCACATAGCTTTCGAAACATATTGCTCGCTCAACGAATAGTCCGTGTTAAATTCAAATTTGCTTCGACAAAATAATGGACATTTTATTATTAAGTAGTTTCGGACGTTATATTATTGGTTTCCAGCACAATCAAAAGTACAAATGTAAACATCTCGATAGCATTTAGGTACTGCTCATCGTAGGCGATCTTATCAACCAACGATCATAAACTTTACTAACGCCATAAATTTTAACACTTAACCTCGCGACACAGTCGAAATTTAACAAGATGAGATAATTTTAAAAGCACCGTCTCACATTCACTCGCGCCTATAAAATTGAGAAAACCGAAAGTACAAGATTTATCGGCACTGAAAAAATCGCCGCATGCACCGCCGAACAATGCGCGTGAACAAAGAACGACCGGCCGCACCCGGCAAACCACGATGTTGCTGATACATCGAAAAAATAAAAGTGAAGCAGAGAACGATTAAACACGCAATATGTATATTAAAAAGCACCTACTTGCTGCTGCTGTCTTCGTACCTTAAAATAGATATCTATGTTATTACTCTGTCCTTTATCGTCAAAGATCTCCGTCTCACTCGAATTCGATGCAGAGTGTAAACAGCAGAGTGAGCCGAAAAGCACGTCTGACATCCGTTCTGTCCGAGTGAAGGTTTGGGAATGAGCGGAGCGCGCGTTCTTGTCGTTGCCGTGTTGTCGCGAGAGCGACGATTCGGCGAAATGTATAAATGCGGCGTAGATATGAGGATGCCGGGGTGGGAGAAGTGTATATAGGTAAATACATAGTAAATGCGCCATGCGATCCTGTATAGGTACACAGCAAGGACACGCACTCTCGCATGGGGGCGACACTTCGATGGCAAGGCGCAAAGACGTAGGGGCTGCAAACGTAAACATTTACTTATTTGCAGACAATGAAAATACCTATAGGTAGGCTTATCTAGTATTTTAAAAACCAAATTTTTAACTGACACGGACACTTTTTTCAACAGTTTAGTTATGACTATATGGCATGTTTATAATTAAATTATGATGAAACTAAAATTATTATCAAATGAAATAGAATTTCGTATTCCGTATTTACCGAGAATTTTCATAATAATATATGAATATTATAAATTTTAACATAAAAACCTTAAGCTTATAAGCATCGTTTGGAAACTCTGCACTTTTTAATGACATCACGATATTTTATTATCGATTATTGTGAAGGCGTTGTTGATTCATAATTTTTTTTTTAATCTTATTGTTAATGTATTAACCTTACATTAGCTGTATTATGTTTATTTTTCGTGATTGTTTCTCAATCACTATTTACAATACTATATAGTATATCAAATTAAATTTTTGATCATGTTGTGCACGTCATACTTTTAATAACGAACAGTATATAATGGACGTATCCCTCGTTAAAAAATGGATTGAAACGTATTGAAACGGACCTGAAATGTTCAAAAAACGGATTGGAAATATTTTATACGATATCCGTTTCATTCAATCAGGTTCAATCCAAGTACGTTGAAAAAAAACCGCTGCCAATTCATTGGCACGTAGCTTCCTCAAAATAATTTATTGATTCCTTTTATTAAATTAAAATTTAAAAAATAAATTTTTCACG
>JAPYZO010001750.1:0-20112 GCA_030522905.1 Torymus flavipes
TTTTTTTTTTTAAATTCGCCTATCTCTCTTCGTCAGTCGTAATGGTTATAATTTACCCGTACATCCTTCTTACGCGGAAATGATCATGTTCAAATCAGACTTTTACCTTTTTTTATGATTTTGTACAAGGCTTTATTAAAATCATATTTTTCTAACGTAGATATAAAGTTTCGTGAATTTTTATTCAAATAGTAATAAATAGCAGAAAATTGAGAGATAGATAGGACAGTTTGTTTACTTTTTTTTATACAGAAACACATTATTAACTTTTGCTCTAATTTTTTTTTATTAATATTATATACTCTGCCTATATAATTTTATATAGTTTTATCATTTTATAAAAAAAAAAAAACATTTAAATATTCAATTTATATTTTTATATTACACAAGACTTGTTGCGAAGGTAAATACTGTATCAATTTTTTTAGTTAATGTATAGACGAATAGATTGTTTTCAGAAGATTTTTAAATTACACAACTACTCTACCGCAAAGTTAGCGGTAGTTTATTATTTTTTTGCCGCAAAATTGATTTTATGACTTAAAAGCTATTACTAATAAGAAAAGTACTAGAAACGCAACACTGAAAACAATAATTGCGGTAGCGTTCGATAAATTGAGACGCGTGATTTCATTACATCTCTTATTTCAATACTTGAAAGAGACATAAAATTTTTGTCGACAAAGACTTTTAAGAGACCGTATAAAACTAGCAGGGACCGCGGATCATTGGTATAAAAGGATAAATAAGAGCGTTGAAATCTCGACCGCTGACATGGTCGCAGGGTTAAGGTAAGACACGAGAAGGTTACGGGAAATAAATGTGATGAAAAAAATTATATAATAAATACTGGCTTAAATTACAGATAATCAGAAATGATTTAATTATAAGAAAATTAAAAGTCCATATAGGCGGAATAATTTTGCGATAAAATTAGCATTACCGCGTAATTGGTTTTAAACAATGTCGAGCCATATGAGAAAAAAAAGCAATTGCAACTAGCATTAAAAATTAATTAAAAATATATATACTTCAAGTTTAATGTTCGATATGGACAAGGTACGCGCGTCGCGTATTCTTGCCGCAGGAATAAACAGCGGCCGACGTAAGCTGTATAGCCGCGCGTCGTTTGTATTCCGGTGGCGAGCGAAAAAGTGCGCGCGTCCATGACACGACCGCGCCGTACATAAGTGATTGGCTTCGTGCCTAGAGTTTCGTGCGGCGATATGTTTACTATACGTTTAATTCGACAATTCGCCTAACTCTTTCGAGTGCTGATGACAGTTGAAGGCAGTTCTATATATATATATATCAGGTCTTCGCGCTGAATATTAATTAAATGGGAAAATTATTTACCTTGGCATAGACGTTATCATACGTTTTAGTTGGTCGGTTTCTTGTAAACATTGAAATGATTCCAACTGGCTATTTGCAATCGTTGACAGAGTTGACTTGAGCACCCTGCGCTTCGCCCTGGACATCCTACTGCCCCACCTCTACATCGAGGGCACCTACGAGATCGACGGTCGCGTGCTGCTGCTGCCGATCCGCGGCAACGGACCGATGACCGGCAACTTCACCGACGCCACGGGCTCGGTCAAGATCCAGGGTAGCACCGTCAAAGACGACTCGGGCGTCGACCACCTCCATCTCAACGAGCTGCGCATGCGCATTTCTATTCGCAAGGGCGGGCTCAAGCTGGAAAACCTGTTCGGTGGGGACCCAACCCTTGGCAACGTCGTCAACAATGCCATCAACAGCAACTTCGATGCCTTCATCAAGGAGCTGCAGCCTCTGATCGAGAAGGCTCTCTCTAGTGCGTTCACGGAGATCGGCAACAGCATAGTCAGTCCCTTTGCCTACGACCAGCTCTTCCCCGAGTCCTAATACCATCTCCGCGCACCCCTTTTTCTTTCCTCCCGTTTCTACTCCTCGCTCAACCACGCATTTTCTCTGCTGATCGTTAATTTTATTATTTTTATTATTATTAATATTATTATTTTATTATTTTTATGTTTTATTATCGATGTATGCGTTTTATTATATAGATATATTTTGTCATCGGCATGATGCACATGTTATGTATATGTGTGTACGTATATGTACGAAAACGCGAAACACAACCGGTGACCCTCGATGAGCGAGCAAGCAAGCGACGCTCCGCGAATTGCACAGCCTCGACTCTTTTTTCATCGGAGGCTCCTTCACTGACCTCGTGTTATACTACCTTTCTCTCTCTCTCTCTCTACTTCTTCGTTAAGTATAACGCGAATGCATTGTGCGCAAGTTCGGGCTATATCGAACGCAGAGAATAAAGCGAATTTCTGGCTCTACCGAAATCCGACGAGAACGTGGAAATTTCCTAATGGCAGTTCTCGTGCGTTGAGCTTCCTCCGGAGATGCATAACTTTCTGAACGCTACTGGTCTTCATATTCATCTTTCGCTCCCCTCCAGTCTCCCGATTTTTGATCTTCGCGTGCGCATATCTCGTCAGAGCAAGATGACTTATCGTTACGCGTACGTGCAATACTCAAAGACCGCGACATATATACAAAACCACACAGGAGAGTACTTTTGCGTCACTATACGAAATCTACTCAAACGTGTAGAGAAGCGACGGCGACGCGACAACGGAAATCAAGTCAAGTGATAATCGCAATATCTTTACATAGGCTATATTTATGACTTTTTATTTGAAAACCCGAAGCGAGCGAAGATCTGAGGAAAAGGATTACACACTTGTAAATGGTGAAGCGACAAACCTCATGCACGGTGTGCTTCTGTGCAACTCGAGTATTAATGATTTTTTTATGTCCGCCGGCTGCGACCGACCTTGTCTCACGATTAAGTATTTGTTTGTTTTTTTCACTTCCTATATAAAACTCCACCTGATGTAAATCAGCTTCTGAGCGTTGATTTTTAATAAATTGATATGAAAAATACACATACACATACCCGTCTTAATTATCTCAACTTACCTCTTCCAAAATTTATTGCAATTTTTTCTTTTGAAAAGATTTTTATTTTATTAGTTAAAGTTTAATTTATTCCGAATAGCAATTTAAATGAGTTTTTACAAAGTTTACATTTCAATATGAATAATAAATTCTGATAAGACATTTCGAAATTTAAGAATATATGATGGGTTTATTCCATTTGTCTGAACAAGTTTGGTACTAGTAATGAATAGTCTAATATTATCAAACAATTTATCTATAATTTATTCAGTCATTAGTGAAACGTTTCAGATATACGGCCACAAAATAGATGAGTGAAAAGAATAATACTTCCTAAAAAATCAAATAGTTTCGTTGTTTAGAAATTATAAGTGACCGTATATTTTCACGAAATAGCGATGATTGACAAAATTAAAAGGCTCTAATGATACTACTACATGCTGCTATTTTCAATAATTGCAGAATATTTAACAAAATTTTATGTTACGGAATAAATCAATTTATTTATCCAGAAAGTATATAGTGACCAATACATTAAATTTGTTTTTACATAACTCTGATGCATTAGATTTTTGGTAATATATTGACTTGTATTTCCTGTCTTATTTATTATTCTTTTTTTCTTACTAGTTCAACCTACAATAGAGATTTATTTTAGTACTGTTTTTAAATCTGAATCATAGCTATTAGATACAATAGTTACATCAAATTCTTTTGATCATATGAAAACACAATTATGTCAATATAATTGTACAGTAGAAAATTATAAAGTAATAAAATTAAAATCATTAGCCAAGACTCATAAGAGTATTATTTTATTATATATCATCATAGTGTCTGAAGTTTATACAGTAACGCGCGTTTGCCGTACCATTTATTCACTGTCGTACGTAACAATCATCATATAAGTATCTTCATTTTTCAATTAACGGATAATCAGATGCAAATTATTTGTTATGCATACAAATAGTAATGAACGGTAGAGGAGAAGACGTGTGTGGTAATTAATAGACGGAAAATCGGTGTAATTTGTAAAAGTACATTTATTTTCAATCGACAGATGAAATTTGAACCACAGCGCTCGGCGTGCGATGATGGCCGATAATTTAACGAGCAGCTGTTGATGCGGTAGGATACGTGCGCGTGCTCAGTAGTAGCGCCCGAGTGCGACTCAACGATCGCGCTTGGTATGATCGCGTGGCGGGTCATGTGATCGGTATGCGTACCTGCTTTATCATGGATCGATAAAGTGATATCGCTGTGTCGCGCGATACGATCGGAGCCTGCTTCTTCTTCGTTATGTAAGTAGTACTGCACGGAAAAATGCTTCTTTACGGATACCAACTAATTGGTTATTACAAATGTCCCATCTTTTTAGCATTAGTAATATAGTAATCAATAACTGCGGTAAGACTATTTTACTTTTTTATCTTACTAATGCTGACTACATGGGACAGTTTCAATCAATTAGTTGAGGTAACCGATAACCAATCATTTTTTTCCGGGTCATTAATGTCAAGAATATCAAGAATAATTCTAAGAAGTTATGATAAGAATCACAGGCTGAAAAAGGAAAAAAAAAGATGCTTTTCGATGCTTTAGTTTCGAGAAGAATTGTTCTATTGGCATGCTTTTCTTTAAATTAGACATTAGTTACAGATGTGCCTCTAAAAAATCTAAAAAAAGCGTATTTAAACCAATACTAAAAAATATATTTTTCAACTAATATGTACTCAAGATGTTATACGATGTTCCACCCATCCGTCGAAATGTGTCCTTGTAATAATTGGTAATATATAAGAAGGAATTAATAAGCGTCGAAATGTATATAACTGTTTGCACGCTAACTTTTCTATTAGACTGAGAAAGATTTCGGAATTTGAAATTTTTTGTCATTTTATTTGAAAAAATTTCGAGTTTTGCGCACTTAGTTTAGAAATAGTACTTTTCGATACTAGTGCCAGAGAGATGATTTTTGTAAAAGCGTGAGTTTGTCGCCCCAGTGAAGCGAGAGTCATAGTCGTCAGTTTTTCACAGATTTGCGATATATTATCGCTTAGCTCAATAATGCCCCAGTCTAGAATCATCTCTCGCACGTGTATCGAAGTTAGGTATAGAAGCTCATAATTTTGATCAAACATTTTGAGGACAGCTGCGTAAAAAAAAATTGCGTTTGGGAGGAGTTTGGGAAAAGTATCGCTTCAGTTTGCAAACATTTATGAAATGAGAAAATGTCAAAATTTTTATCAATAATTGTTTTAAGCGTTAGTGACCGACATGTAGTAGTATGTTATAATACTTGAGTAAAAATATCTGATCTGGTCTATATACCAAAGTGTGGTAGTTTTTTCAATTTCATTCTTAAACGTTTGTCAAACTTTTCAAAAAGGTTCCATCATGAATTGGGAGGCTTCACATTGTCTCATTGCAAAACTTTTTCCAAACGTCTTCCAAATGTAATTTTTTTGACGTCGAACTTTTAGTGTGATTAAAATTTCGTTTTGCTAATTTCCCATCGCAATATGAACCTTCGGCTTGCTAAATTAATATATACTTATTATATATTTTGAGTTAAAAATCTGGCAACAATTATTAAGAAGAATGTAAAGTTAAAAGAAATGACATTTAGTTGCACTTGGATGCATTACCTAACTAAATTGCAAGAAAAAAAAGAGCTGAAAGAAACGTAGGTAATAAAAATTGTCCGCAAGACGTTGCATGCGCGTCCTGCACCGTGCGCACGCAAGCGAGAATCGCGGAGATGCGGAAGTCCGGGGACCGGTATAGAAGGACGCCGCGGCACGTGCGTCTGTACGTGCACTCGAAAATCATTCGCAAACGCAGAGGCGAGGGAACTACAGCACGTAAATCATGCAGGGGAAAGGTGTCACTATATGGCAGTACATGTTTTTGTTTTTACATCTTTTTATTTGGTCTTTTCGGCTGAGAGACTCCTCTTTGTATCGGCTAGTGGTCTCCTTATTATATATATATATACTTACAGAAGTACGTTTTGAGTTGTACATTAAGATAGACGGGTATTATATGCTTACTACACTAGAAGCGGATAAAAATTTACAAAATACTATAACGATTTTTTATAACAACAAGTATCGCTGGCTGGTTAAGAGCGTACAGTTTTTGGCGCATATAAACAGTCAGGGATGAGTAAACAGCTCGTTTTGCCAAAGATTACTATGATCAATCTCGTAGGTGTTAATCGAGAAGAGTCCTTGCAACAGTTTATCGCCGGTCATTTATCATAGTAATTTTTCGCGCAATGTCCTCGCATTCTCACATTCACACATAAAACATATATAATTGTTCATTCGGTATCGGGGAAGAGCTCGTCGAAGGTGAAGTGCTTGCATATCCGGTTGGAGACGTCGAGGACCTTCTGTGAGATGGCCTTCTCGAGGTTTGGTGTCATGCTCTCGATGATCTCCTTGCTGCTGTTCACCAGTACCGAGTTGATGGCCTCGACGATCGGACTGTCCTTGCCCGCACTTGGTCTGAAGGTAGCCTTGTAATCCGAGACGGTGAGCTTCGTCGTCATCGTCGGGAAGTACATGAGCTTACGACCGCGACGCTCTACTGTCTGGTACTTGAGCGAAACCTTTGCCACGACCTTTTCTGCAATATTAAAATATACGTGTAAATGGGGATATGCATCGTATCTCTTCTCTTCAAATGATTTTCATCTTTGCTTTTTTCCGGGCTACTTCGATTTACATAAGATGGTAATAATATAAGAGCAAGGCTGCCGTAAAAACTTATTCTGCTTATTTAATTTATCAACTTTTATTCTCACAATTGTAATAACACGAGGCAGATAGATATAATTATTTTTATGAACGATTATACAATTTTTTAAACAGTCTTTAGTTCTCACCCAACAGATCTGAAATTTCCGAAACGTCTCATTAGTATTGATGAAATTTTAAAAGTTTTTTCAAATGTATACTTATATGCAACAGGTCTCGTAACCTTGAATCACCACTTTGTTCAAAGGACAAAGAATATAACTTTTGTACATATTCATTTCAAGCAAATGAGATGAGGCATGTAAGAACTTGTATTTTAATTAATACCCTATCAGAATGTATAATGAATAGTCTTTGGTTAATCTTACGAAATCTTTTATAGTGATCAATGTAAAAACATAATGCATTTTTCCAATCTTTTAAATCTTTTTTAAAAATTTTTGGAAAATGAAATATTACATAGAAAAGGAATATAGAAATGTAATTATAAATTTGGATTAAGTTTAGAAAGTATTTAGAAAGTATTTATAAATTGTCATAATGAAAATGAAGTTAAATCGTTTATGTGAGTAATTAATATATTTTCACTAATGATAACTAATCAGCGCATTTCATAGCAATAAAAAGGATGTGAGTTTTTCTAAGTTTATCGTTCAAATGATTTCGAAGATTTGAAATAGCGTGTAGTTAATTAATATCAAAGAAATGGTGACTAAGCATAAGTTTGAAGAGAATTATTGAAAGTCATCTGAGAGAATGCATTCGGAAGCTTTTGACCAAGTCAGGTGGAAAGTACATACCTGTTAAAACGCTGATGGGTCCTTTTTCGTTTATCGGTACGAGGATTTTGGCTTTGACGTCGTAGTCGGCGTTCAAGGTGACGCGCGGGAAGAAGATCTCGAGGTCGATCTTCTGGTTCTTGAGATCGACCATCAGGTACTTGACCTCGAAGTTGGAGAGCTCACTGAGCTCGACGTTGGTAGCAACCGCGCGGAACTCGGGGAGATCGGCCAGGGGGATCTCGTCGACGTTGAGAGGCTCGAGGGAGGGCACGCTCAGCTCGGCGATGCCGCTCCTCAGCTTGGGTATCAGGGTGCGCACGCTCTCCTCCACGCACTGGTTTAGCTTCGGGTTTCGCCGTCCGCACACGTGAATGTACGATGCTGCAATTTTTAATGAAATTCTTTCTTATTCTTTGCTCTGATTCAAATATCTTCGAGACCTAATCAATGCTGCGTCTGTCGCCTTACAGACTCTGATATCTGCTATCTTCACCTGACATCGCTCCGATTATACAGATGTCCTTAAAAATCTAACTTTCTATCTAGACAAACTAACACTAGTGGGTAAAACATTATAAAGTAAAATTTTATTTACATTAGAGGTTAATTATGAGAAAAAATTTATTTTTCTGCGAAAAAGTCTGCATTTTGTCTAGATTTTTCAAACAAACAATTATATTTATCTGGGACTTGCTGTTGCTAGACATCTGGAGCTAGACATCGAGAGCTTATACTGCGAAGCTTGACTTGGCCAGAACGAAAAAGCCGCTATTTTTTTTGCCAACACGGTTCCCCGATTTCGCCGATAGTTTCGAAGGGATCAGGACCTTTTATTTTATGATAATGACTTCCTTTCTTTTCTTCTCGGAAGGTACGCACGCGGAGCTGTAGTTGTACGCGCATTTATTACATTCAATTGCTTCGTTATTCAAGGCTCGCAGGCGATATATCCCGTGCAGGAAGTACTTTATGGTGGCGGATCGAGGAAGCCCCTCTACAGAGCGAACACCTCATTGGCAATCAGTTTCCTTTTCGAAATGCTTTTCCTGGTTCGACATCAGGATGCTGCTGATGACCGGATGCGGATCCTCATTTTATGTATATTCTTAATATTTCGTCGGAAAATGTACTAATTACGTCGAGAATTTTAACGATTCTCTGCTTTGAAATTTATAAAAATAATGCTTTTTTATGCGAATGGCCTCAATTTTTTTTTCGACGAAATTAGCAATATTTATAGTTAGTATACATAAAAATTATCTTTTCAATCAGTACATTGTGAATGAACAATGTTACATTATTCTTGGCGTCACTTTCAATAAAAACTGTTGCTGTTTGTCTCGTGTGTGCATAAAAAAAATCACATCGAAAATACTTTATGTCATTGAATATGATAAGAATTTTGTTAAGCCGAGAATAAAGAGTTTAAGAGCTCAGTTTTTATGCACGTTAAAAACAATTGAATTAATTAACATTGAGGTTAGAACATATATATTTCGATAATCGATATTGTTCAAAGAATCTCTGATACCCGTCACAACTAAGTTAACGATCGGCTTCAATAGATCTTAATTAAATTCCTAAAAATAACGTATGGCGCAGGAAATGCATTAAAATTCAAGGATAAAATTCTGTCGTTGAGATAAGAAAAAACTGGATCTACTAAGTCATGCATAATCATTTGAAAGAATCGTTATAGATGCAGGCAAACAGTTATTATCTTCACAGTTGAAGTAAGTAGCTTTTTTCCTCAAATAAATTCCCGCCGAGCATTGGTGCAGTTTTTTGAGTCTCGCGGAAACTCCCGAGCATCCAAGCAAAGCCGGCGAGCATGCGAGTCCGCGCATAAGTATTAACTTTCGCGAAAACAGGAGTGCACTTGACAACATGACATTAGCGAAGTACCGCTTATAATCGAAAGTCGCGGAAATAATAGCATTATTACGCGCGACCGGTGCAGCCAAGTGTCGCCCTCGTGTACTTACGGACTTCGGCGGCGGTCAACGCTACGAGGAGCGCTACGCTGAGGGCGGCAAAGACGTTGCGGTCCATTTTTATTCCTCCTCCCTTGATGATATCCTTCCGAACACTGGTGAAGTGAGCCTCTCGTATCGTTTAGCGCCGCGCGCTCCGAACTGTCTGTGTACACGGCGTTGGCGGGCGCTATCTAAACACGCACTGCTGACGCTCGGCAAGTGGCAAGCCCATATTTATACCTTCAAGAGCCAATGCCGGCCTTAGAATGACTCCTATTCTGTTAAGTTCAAGGTCGCGCGGCTCCGCGGGCCTGCGAGTGAGAGAGATCCACCTATCCTGGCCGAGGCAGCTGTCCCCACCTGGACCCACACTTCACCCACTTCGCCTTTGCCTTTTGCATTTACGCACACACACACACATACATACACACACACATACACACACACACACACGTACAGGCACCTGAACATCGCGCACGCTTGACACGATATCGTACACATGTGCTCGCGCGCGTATATCGAAGCCGATCGATCGCCCCGCCAGGCTGTTTCTCAGAATCGCTTTCCCATTGTTATCTCTCTCTCTCTCTCTCTCTCTCTCTCTCTCTCTCTCTCTCTCTCTCTCTTTCTCTCTCTACTGCTGTAGTCGACTCCCCCCCGCGACGACGCACTCCAATCTCTGCGCTCGTCTCGGTTTCTTTCTCCTTCTTTCCCCCAATATCCGGCCCGCGGCCTTGGCAAGGAAGTCACGAATACATCGAGTGCGCTCAGGTTGTTGCAGTCATTAGCGTCGATTCTTTGTTGGCTGTCTCGAGCGCTATTGTGGCCATCTCGAATGCGTTCGCCCGCGAGCTATGAGTGATTGACCTTTATCTTTTCAGAAGAGAATTCTATACCGTTCTCTACTAATAGATACACACACCTGATGTGCAGACTGGCCCGTTTCTTTATGTGAATTTATTATTTATATTTTATTCTCTTCTTTTCAATCTCCCATCTTTTTCTCTTGAATTTTATCAATATTTCGATTTTTTTCATAATTTCTCATCAATATTTTTACTGCAGTGATTTATAGAATTATTATACTCTGATGTTCTCTCCAAGAGATATCAACAATGCTGGAATGATACAGTATATTTGCAATCTATTAATGTTAATGCATGCATTATAATTTACAACAGAAAAAGGTAAAATAAATTATTTTTAACTAATGATGACTCACATTTCTACGAATACATTATTATCATTGATTGCAGGCAAAGGATATAATGCACACAAGTTTATGTTTTTATTTTTTTGTAAAAGTTTACTTTAGCAAAAAATGATCATTTGCCTGATTACTTAACGACTCTTACTACTGAAATAGTATATACCCACAAAGTAACACTGTCTTCTGCAAAATTGAATTCAACTTTAAACGGGCTAAGAAGTCTTTATGTACAAAAATATTGAAAAATATAGCTGAGCCCATGACAATATAATGATGTACATAGAACGTTAAAAATTTCGCAAAAAAGATAAACATATTCTTAAGAACAAGCAAACGTAACGCAGATTTAAATGGTGATAAAACATTTAAGTGAATGATAAGGTGGGCTAGCAGGTTTCAAGGCGATTTAACGTAGAGTGAAAATCAAATGTGAATGAGCAGGTATTTTCTGTGAGAGGCTATTGGAGGTGTGAAGAGAGTACGAGAGATGACGATATACAAATAGGTTGCATAACTCTTCAGAGGGTGACAAGACAGTCGTAATAATACTATGTAAACTATTAATTGTGGGGATGCCAAAATCTGATCTTAAAGGCGTGTAACCATTGTGAAAACAACTCATAGGCCTTTTAATTAGTTTTATACTCTAAACATTCAAGACTACAGTTATCAATGAACGAGAAAAGAAAGATACTGTAGTATCAAAAGATATAATTATTATTATTAACATTTAAAGTAAAACCATTCTCTATCGACCAATTTTTTAGTGATGAGAAATCAGATTGCGATCGCAATGCATCTTCGTAGGACAGAACTACGGAGAATATTCTGACATCATCTGCAAAATATAATGAAACTCGAGAAAATGAAACACAACCAAATTAGAAATTTTTCTCATTTTAAACTCACCTTCAAATATTTTTCTGCTGTTATCGGACAAAAATTTATAAAGCACAATTTTATGCAGTATATTTTTAAATTTATATCTCAAAGATCTTATTATTTTTTCGTAAAATATTTTTTTTATGTTAATTTATATATGTTCCTTTATACACCTACTTTAGTCATAACGCAATAACAAAAACCTCATTGCTATTAAGCAACTTTAATATTCAGTGAAAACAACTTGTGGTCAGGCGACCGATAAATCTTTTCTCATCATGACGAAGTTAACTATGAATAAATGATAGTATGAATCTTCATTAAGTTTCGCGGTTGTATTACGACGGTCGCCAACGCAATTATGTACATCAAATAAATAAATCCGAAATGAAATTATGTGCTTCAAGGTATTTAAATGTTTGATGTAATAAGTTTTTTGACGATCAAAAAGTGCGAATCAAGAAACATGAAAATACATCATAATAAATCATTTTGAAGTATAATCGATATAAAAATTATAACTTCATAGAAGTTGAATTTCCGTCTTAGTAATAAGTGACTGGTGCAGTATTATTTTGCATATTTTGTTATTTTGCAGATACCCAAGTTTTTGAAACACGATCGACGCCCTGCACAACTGGATGTGACAATCAATACTTTTAAACTTAACGGGTCCAGTGTTGCTGTAACTCACGCTCGAAATCGCGGATCGATTAAACGAGTATCCAGCCGCACATGCCAATTATTCAGTTCTCAGAGGTCCAGCTTTTCCGCATTGCACTCGGAACGCTGATTTCGACACTAGCGCGCGTAGTGTACTGCGCGCGTACTGTAGTATTTGATCGTGCAAATTTCAATACGTCAGCGCGCTCGTTCAGGTCATTTGCTTACCATTTTTCTTTTCTTATAAAAGTTTTCCCTTCGTTGGCCGATCGACATACACGCACGCGTATACGTTTTCTTCCCGCCCCGCTGCATTGCGCCAAAAGAGAAAGTGATATCTAGCATTCAAATTGGTACCTACGCGCGAAATACGAGGCTGCACGCATTTTCGTCCCGTTCTCTCTCTCTCTCTCTCTCTCTCTCTCTCTCTCTCTCTCTCTCTCTCTTTCTCTCTCTCTCTCTTGCTCTCTCTCTCTCGTATCTAACAAAATGAAGAATGATGCTGGAAAAGCTTATGCAAAATACTGTAAGCGAAAAATTTTTCTATATGAAAAATGTACTCTTTAGTATATTAGGTGAGAAAATATGAATTTATAATTCTTGAATTTGCAAGTAGGAATTCTTCTGCCTAAATAAAATAAAAAAGAAAACGCTAACGATGCACATATTCAGCTGCTTGAAAGTATGCACATTAGTGCACAGAAAATTGTATGGCTTTATTGACTAATACTTTTGTGTTACGTTAGTTTACACTGTCGTTTAGAAGCATGCTGCGATCTTATGATTCAATGTATAACCTTAAGCACTTCATATTACGCAAGTGTTATATTTGTTAGAAGGCTAGTAACTAGAAATATATTAAATCAATAAACAAGGCTCCTAAATTAATCAATTGCAAGAAAAATTTTATTTTTGGATTGTTTGAATAGTATTTGTTTCACATTATAAATAAAAAGTTTCTACAGATATTTGGTTATCTTTATTAGAATTTTCCTGTTTAGTGATTCAGCTATACTAAGCTCAATTAAATTTGAAAAAAAAAATCGTTCTCTTTTATTTATACATTTATGTTTTTTAAATGAGCTTAAAAATATCCGTGTCAATGTTGCGAACTACAAATAATATTTGAGTACAAAAATTGAATCTATCTTATTATAAATTTACTTTATGTTCTTACATAAATATGTTGTTAGTCTATTTCCAACATTTTTTGATTATTTAAAAAATATGAAAAATTTTAATGTTTGCGTAAATTTATACATACAAGAAAAAAGATCTAATTTTATTAAATCTTACAATTATCAGCTAACATTTGAAAATATTATACGTCTATAAAATCCGGCATCAGATATATTATATAATGGATCCATGCTCTAATAATTATTGTACGTAATGTATCCCCACCACTCCGCAATAACGTTTATCTAGCATAGAGAAATAAGATATATAAAGTATTAGCACATAGTTTCGATTATTATACAATAAAATATTGGATTTTTTGAAATATATAAAGTATTAAAAATATAGTGTATGATTAATGTATTGCTTAATTAATTGAATATGCGAACGGATATTTCTACTCTTAACAATAAAATAAGTCGCAAAAGCAAACAAATTTTTCCTGAGATTCTTCAAATTTCAACAGGAGCAATATCCCACGTCGTCAGTTTTAGAATTATACAATAGTTTAGAACACAAGAGAGTCATATCTTCATCATTGCAAAAACTGTTACATTTTAAATATATTATTTTGCAGCATCATGCTTTGAAAAACCATTTTTGTATTCAACATTCCTGTTGAATTACAAGCGAAAATTTAATTATAACGATTGAGCACGCGTGGTTCCCGAGGGCGCCCGAGTGAGACACCAGTGCTCAAAATTATCAATCCAGACTGAAAAAGTCAATTGCTCCCTTGTTATACGTGTACATAATCCATTTTTAATAAGTGTAGAAATCAAAGATAGGAAGATAGCCTTCATGCTTTGCGCGCTGTAATTTTTCGCAATGCTTTGCACCATTTTTGTTTTCGTAACCTAGCAACCCATTGCCCCCAACAATAAAATCACGACTAAAATGATATCACAAGAAATCCATCATTTTTTAAAAATAGGATAGGATAGAATTTTTACTCCGTCGAAAGTATAAAGCTCTCTCGAGAAATGGTCGTGCTTAAAAATTGTCCCGTGTTCCTCCTCTCCAAATATGCGAATAAATGAAAAGTATAGTAAATACTGACTTATTGGAAAAGTGAAATGAAATTTTAACCCCGGAATATGTGAATATTGAGAAAAAAAAATTGAGAAAACAATTTTGTAACTTGTTCTTATTTTTCGATAGTAATGACGTTCCTGCACATCTAGTCCATCGGTAGGGATGAGCCCGGGAAGCCAAGCGCGTTCGCGTAGAATGTGGCGCGCGCGGGTGAAGTAAGCGCGCTGACATAATACGCGCGGGATTATCTCAAGCTTGAACGTGCACTCGCCGGGGAAAAGTGCGTGAGCCATAATACAGGCGACCGCCTCGTTTCTGCCCCATAGAGCAGGTATTCGTTCGGTCGCAAGTGGAGTGCGTCGCGCGTGAGGCAAGAACCAGCGTGCGCGCAGCGGAATGGACCAATGGCCGGCAAGTGGCACGAGGCAATCAACTGGCCGAATGCAATAGCGCAAGGAATCCGGGCTTCCACTTTGGCTTTTGCCGATTCCATCATCTTGCCCCGCCACCACCGCCGCCGCCGCCATGTGAACGTAGGCGCTATAGCCAGCTAGTGCGGAGCGTTAGAGAGTGCATCGGGGCTTGGGACTTTTCGCGGGGAATAGGGCCGCTCAGATACGAGTGTCCGATCGGCGCAAGTGGACGATGTTCGCAGTTCTCGTTCGCGTCTGGTACGCACATTTCTTTCTCATTCAAAGACCATTCGCACGCGGCCCTTTTTCGAGAGTGAACGCCGCGCATCAGAGTGCCTGGCAAGTTATTCAACTCGCGTGTGATGATGCGCCTGGGTCAAGCCACCGAGCCTGTGTATCGTGCCATAATTACATATACGTTTTCTCTGTTATAATGTTTCTCCCGCTGCCTATTTCCGCCTATGAATTAGTAATCCTTTTAAAACGCCTTTTTCCAATAAAACTCAGTGACTAAGGCACGTGCGGTCAACAAATAGCTCTCGTGTCGGAAAACAGTGCCTGCACTATAGGTATATATGTTATTGAATAAGCGCGCCGACGGCTAGCTTTCGACTTCCTCAATTGCGTCTGGTGTTTGCCGCATCGATTAAACGAAATTAAAGTGACTCATTCGCGTGTACAGAAAACACTGCGAGGTGGGGCTTCCTCAGCACGGCTTCGCAACCTGCTGGCCCAAACAGCTTGGCGGATTCCGTAAAGTGCGCAATTGCATAATGCACTATACTCTCTTGCACGCGCGCGCACGCGACGATAAAACGAGAGTGAAACGCCGCGTTGAGCAAAGCTTTGCGAAATTACCGCCTCTCGAGTCTCATGTGTGGGGGAGCGCCGTTCTTTGCGCTCCTTGCGAAAAAACGAAAGGCATCTTCGATACACTGCAGCAGCATAGTGACGTTTTCCGCGTGTGTATAGTGCACGCAGCGCACAGATTCTTGTCGTGTCTTTGGACTTTTTGTACCTATAGGATTCGATAGAATTCTGGTCTGAGTGGATCGGCCCGGTGCGAGGTTGAGCGAGGAAAAAGTATGTATGTAATATTGGCCAGTCTATAAGCGTCATGGAAATTGACTGAGATCATTAAAATAATACCACACACGGAAAATCTCGCGCGCGTATGTGAGTATGTGTGTGGGTATGTAATTAAGTAGAGTTGTATCTATATATTTGCCAATTTTCGACTTGAGTGTTTTACACAATGTCCTGAGTCTGATGTTGGTTTAACGTAAGGGATAATTGACTCTAATTAAAATCTATAGTTTTCATGAAATTTCAATTGAAAGCTAGAAATATATCTGCATTGAAAATGAGGGGAAGATTTTGGTCTTCGAATGTTCGAATTTAATAATTTCGTTAGCAAAGCAAAACTGCAGTTTTGTTTGTAAACATAAAGTTTGTGGAAAAAAATCTGTAGGTTTCGAAAGATTAAATGGAAAAAGGCCGGCTGTCTCTAAGTGAGCAAATAAATCACACGGCGTAACTCAGCAGGCGTTAATTTGAGCTTGTTTCGACACACTTGCCGAGCAGCAATATAGCCGATTATATATCTCAAGCAGCCGCAGGAGACTTTCTGTAAAGGCGCGCGAAACTCGGCCAAGTCGTCAATCATATTTCTTCGTCTTTTCCTGCACACTACGCTCACTCGTTGATTCTCTGTTGCAGCCTGGCGGCAACGATCACAGGCTCGGCTCTCGGCGCGATACGTGAGTACCATCGTGATCAGCATGATCATCGGCACCAGCAGCCACATCCAGCAACGGGCGGCTTCTGGCGCGGGGGCGCCGAGGCGACGGTGGCCTTCCTTCCCTTCCTCGTCGACGGCGCCCTCCAGACCGTAGCCATATTCTACCTGCTCTTCTTCCACGTGCTTATCCTTATCTCCGCCGCTTTCATCCTACACGTCTTTACCGACTGATTGCAGCTTCTTTTTTTACGTCAAATTTTCTCACTCCCATAGCTCTATGTCCAGTATTCGGATCACGACTGAATTATCAAAGTTCAAGAGGCTAATTATTATTGTATAATTTTCCAACCTACTTACGTTACTCTTGTATTTGAATTATCCTTGAAATAGATACATTATTCATTTATCCAAAGCTTTACCATTTTCACTTAATTTACCCTCATAAATAGCACACATAAAATATAACTAATTGAGCAACGCGTTTTACGTGCAGCGGCCTACATAAAAGTATGCAAAAAGACGGACCCAAAAATCAATGAGTGCATAACGCAGTCAATCGAGGAGCTAAGGGTTAAGCTGGCCGAGGGTATTCCGGAGCTTGAGGCGCCGGCTATCGAACCGCTCAACTTGGATCAGATCAGACTGCTTCGTGGACCGCACGGCGCTCGTCTTGATATCAATGTCACTGGACTCCAGGTATCCTGTCTTTTCCTCAGACGTTCAAAATTACATGTTAATACATGCCGTCAATGTATAAAGCAGCTGAATTGATAATATCGCGTGTCTCGTTTACATTTAAAGCGTCAGTGATTAAACAACCAGTATAACTCCTGGTTGTCTTGTTTTTACATTAATCACAAACTACGCTATGAATTTCTTTTTTAATGATAACTCGTCATTTAAATAAATTTTAACTTGGGATTCCTAGGTAAATAATTATTCATTTTTTTCAGCAAGTTTATTCTTAAGTCGTCAGACTTGTTAAAATATTTTTACATACGATTTCGTTTCTCGTTTTAAAAAACATAGCAATGGCGGACAACTGTTAACTTTTGGTAAAGTTAATTGTATTGGTAATTAATATATATCGTACATATTTGCTGCATAACGTGATTCAACACAAATTATATTCCTATTCTAAATATCAGTCAACTATGCTGACTTGTTTATGCATTTGTTACGAGTAATTGTATAAATCAAGAGTTTATATCAATGGGAAAAATTACGTATAGAAAAAGTGGTTTTCTCAAGTAGATCAATTTGCATGGATTTGCATGAAGACGATGGTCGATCGAACTATTTATTTGCAAAAAAGTTAAGGTTTTTTAAATTTCTGTTGATATATCAAAGAAAACTTTGAAAACATTTTTTCATTGTATATAAATCATTTTGAAATTTGCAATTATTATTAAAAGTAATAATGTTTATTCTTTAGTAACATTGTTAATTATGTTACAAAAATATTCATTTTTCATTAATGTTTTTTTTCGCAAACGAATTTTTATAATTTCTTATGAATATTGTATTTTTTATTTTGACTAATTATACTGCTATATTAAAAAAATAATTATACCTATATGTATATAATTAATCAAGACTTAGGAATCTTTTTTTTTAGTTAGGAAATTAAATGTGTAAGAAACTAATATTTGCCATTTGGCATTATAATGTGTATCATATGATTATAATGATTGTTCATTATTTCATTATATACATAGAATGATCATTTTTTCATCGCATAGTCATTTAACTATATTCTATGAAAATAAAATTCCGAATAAATTTATAAACTACTAAAACATTATCCGAAATGTTTTCTGCATAATACCATATTCATAAAATTTAAAAAAATTTTTCATTACTTGTAGGTCCATGAAAATTCTGTTTTATTATATCATTGCAAAAATATTAAATCGTCGCTTCCACATAAAAAGGCGTTATTCGAGGGTCCGGTTGAAAAAGGTGTTATCCCGGAATCCGGAAAAAGGGCGTTATCTCGGAAACCGGTTAAAAAAGACATTATCTTCGAAGCCAGTTCGAAAGGCATTATCTCGCGTGATCATGTTTTTCGCTTCTATTTGTATTGACAACCGATGGAGAATTAAACCACTATAGTAATAAACCACTATTTACTATAGTAAATTAACAAAAAATGTGGTTCATTATTATAAAAGCTCTAGAGCGTGTAAAAATTAAATGTTCCATTATTTATTTAGGTAAGAAAAAAATTTAATAAATAGAAGCGAAAAATATCATAGCGCGTGATAACGCTCTTTTCAACGGGCTTCCGAGATAACGCCTTTTCCCACCCACTTCCGAGATAACGGAAGCTAACGAAAACTGATTTCTTTATAACTTTTCTTTTTAAATCTCATTGATTATCTTGATATTTTTTTTATTAAAAAACATGTGAAGTTATATTAAAATAACAATTTTTAAATAATAAAACATTTAATGATTGTTTTACATTGAGTAATAGATTGGGCATGATCTGAGTTTATTGTCAATGGTTATTTATTTCTCATTACTTTATAAATCTTTTTATTATCTAGAATATTAATAACAGCTTATAGTTCTTATTAAATAATAAACTTGCACAATATCAAAACCGGTTGAAAATCAATAAATAATGTTTTTTTCGTACTTTAATAAAAATTCCCGTACTGCTAAATAAAAAACAGAAGGCGTTTATTCGATAACAAAAAAGTATTTATTCGCAATAAAATGACGTTTACTTACGAGTTTAGATAACAGCAATTAATTTTTTCAAGCAATAAAACTATGCGCCCTGCGTCATATTCAACTTTTTGCAGGTGTTTGGACCATCAACGTTTAAAATACAAAATTTGAAGGCGGATGTCGATGACGTCAAGTTTACCTTTAGAGTCGGTTTTGGGAAGTTGCAGTTCAAGGGAAAGTACTCAATCGATGCGAGGTTGCTGCTCTTGAGGCTTTCTGGAAGTGGAGATCTTACAGGAAACTTTAGTACGAAATGTCCGATTTTTCTTTACTGAATGAAAATTGAGTTCGATGAATGTTGAGCGATTATTACTTAGAAACAGCTTCATTTATCTGATTTTTATTTTTATTTTTTATTATACCATTTGTGTTGGAAGTCTTAATTAATATACAGGAATGCAATTTACTCATGTAACGTTGATATAGAGCTATTATTATTAAAATGCATTTTTAAAAGTGAAAAAACATGTTATATAAATAAAAAAAGTAGTTATTGGTGCGGATTTAAAAAAGTATATAGGTATAACAATAAATGGTAATAAAAACGGGTTTAGAGTAATGAAGTGATTTGTCTTTTTCAGCTGGCTATGAATCAGATGTTGTTCTACGAGCTCGAAAAGTCCTCAGGAATAACAAGACATATTTAAATTTTGAGAAGATGAAATTAGCCATAACGATTGGCAGCGCCAAAGTGTATCTTAGTAACCTCTTTGGAGGAGATCCAATTCTTGGTAAACAAGAGAATCCTATATTACTTTTTACTCTACTAT
>JAPYZO010001751.1:0-20132 GCA_030522905.1 Torymus flavipes
AAGCGAGCATCCGCGTGCGAATAGTTCTTTGTTCACTTTCATTTGTGCAGCATATAGATATATAGGTATGTATAAACTTACGTGTAACACATAACGGCGTGAATCCAACTTTCTTTCGGAGCATCTCATTTTCGCACCGGTACAAGAATAAATACCGTCAAACATGGACTTTTTAAAAAATACAACCAACGTTAATGACTTTTCTATTTGTTTTGAGATAGAATGTATGTGGGTGCTGCGAGCAGACAGTTGCTTTAGGCCTTTAGCCACAAATGCGTCGTTTTCACACGCGAGTTATTTCGAGACCCATAGTAGATATTCGTTTTGTTTTTCTCAAACCCTCGAGATTTTAATCAATTTTGTTTTTCTCAAACCCTCGAGATTTTAATCAATTAAAAGATTATGTAGGTAGCTATTAATCTTACCTCTACAGCTGAGATTATGCGACATTAAGATGATTCTATGGTCTTTTCGAGTTTGATTTGAAGTAGTTTCAAGGAGAAAGTAGCTTGAAAATGAAAACTATTTAATTCTCAAAAGGTTTTCAGCCTTTGCGCGTTTCAAAATAATTCTGTTATGGTGAGGAACTGAAAATGACTAATTCAATGTGGACTGTTTTTTAATTGAGAGAGCATTTACTTACGCGCCCAATGAAATCATTCATTAAAATGGAAATTTGGCAAGTGTATAATATACTTATAATAAGCGACATTAAAAGCTTATTATACTTCATTAAATATTAATGCTATTCAATTTATAACATCAAGTATAATTGAAATTGTATCATAAACAATATGTGAGTTAATACTGTTAGTGGGTGTGCGCGCATTATATGTATATCCTAACCATCTGAATTCCGAATATTAATTTACAGATTTTATTTACTGAAACTCAAATGGTAAATTAACTGATTTTACGGGGAATGCCTGTCGAGCAATAAAGTTATCCTCTGACATCAGTTGGTGAATCGCGAAAAAAACTCCATCATCTATAAATTCGGATCGCACATAAGAAAACGCCGCAACGCTCTTGTTAATCGCACACAGGCCTATAATGTAAACCGAAACGACCGGAAAACAAGAATTTGGGCCTTTAGAAAAGTCGAAAACTCCACACAGACTCCTCCACGGCCACAATCACACGCACAACTGAGTCGCGCTCGCGAGCTAACAGTGCACACTTAAAATATTACCGGTGTGGCGTTTCGCGCGCGGGCACGCCAGCCAAGATTCAAGGAAAATTAGCGAAGCCCGTCTAATTGCAGCGGCGAAGAACAGCTCCACTGTCGCACTGTACACCATCGGACTCATACTACACTTTGCCTCCCTTATCTTATCAGCTGTATAATGCTACGACACGCGAAGAAGGAAAGAGCTTGTATCTGAGGACCTTGAGGCACTCACGCGCCGGCGCTCGGGATCGTGCGAACGCAGTATATGTGACGTTGAACGCCCACGACGCGTGGGCGCGCGAGCTAGCGCGCAAAAGTCCGAGGAACGAAGTGTCAAAAAATAGAAACGATGCCAGGGATAAGAGAGCTACGCGGATTCCTAACCGAGACTTTCGCATTTTTGTGTCGAGTGCACTACTCTGGGAATTTCATCGAGCGGTGCATTGGCTAGTGTCGGCGTGTTTACGTTCAGTTCGTCGTCAATGGCTGTTCATGATTTTCCATTACGTCTTCACTATAATAAACTTCACTTTTCAATGATGAAGATTGATCTTGATTGCTAAAAGATTCCTTTGAATACTACATACCTAAATAAAGATGATTTAACATATTAACTGTACACGTTAAGAATTAAATTAAGAGGGATGTAATTAATAAGACCAATTTTGCTTTATATTTTTCACGAAAGTATAATTTGAAATAAATTTATATATAGTAAACATTTTTTTTCAAACAATCTTATAAGTTATTTATTAGCCAGCGATAGAAAAAATTTACACTGTACATAACAAAGTACACTTAGGCCCTTATTTGTATCGACTTCTATCAAACTACACGCTTTTGAAAGTGTTACATAGTGATGAACAATCGGACCCTAAATGTTCATTGGCCAATCGGCTGTACCTTACACACAAAATTACGATTAAGCGAATCTGAGTCGGTGTGACAGAAAAAAGAAAGACAAACAATTTTTCATGGGATAGTTATTATTAAATGAATACAATCTCAGTCAAATAGTTTACGCTATCTTTAATTTAATTGATATGACAATAATGTTTCTCATTAAAAAAATAACCATTGCTAATTCACATTTTCAATATCGTAATTATTACTTTATTACCTCCTTAAGCTAGTATCACAATGGCTTGAAACAGTCGAGTCTTCTGTTAATTGCGCAAACCTTAATATATTATACAGTTTTTACTACAGCTTCCGCTTACATTTACGTCAGCAGTCGTTTTAAAAATAATAAAATGAAAGTATGGTTTCTTGGAGGGTGGCTCTGTGAACTCACCGAGTGATTCAGAGTAGACGCTACGTTCTACCAAATGCAAAGAAACGATAATATACAAATCCCTTTCCTCGCATCGAGTAACTATCAATGGCAGTTATCTGAGAAAATTACGTTTCTTTCTTTTACATAAACGATATAACGTATCGACGACCTGTACCGCTATTTTTTAAATGACAATTAAAGGCACTGCCTTATATCTTTGACGCCATAAAATTAGTTATTGTTCGCCCATGTGGATATAAGTACTGTACAATGAATTTCTCAATAAAGTGAATTTACATTTTAGTTACAAAATCTTATTTTGACAGTAGTTGTAAATACACTTTGCTTACGACAATAAATTATTACATCAAAGAAAGCAAGGGGTGTACACTAACACGACTATTTCCCTTTATATTTGCCTCAAAAGAGTGAATTAAAAATGATATCTCACACAGTGTCACTTTTAGATTGTCGAATTTAATTTAAATTATTCTTAAGAGCAAACATAACTTGCCTTTTTCTTTATAAAAGAGAAAATTCTTTTCGGCATAAAAAAATGCATAATCTTAATAACGGTTGCCAATATTTTTTTTCATTTTTTTAATGCATTAATTTAGCATTTTTTTATATATTTAACGAATTTCACTCAAATAGATATTCACTTTTTCCTTAGAAATTCTTGTTAAATTAAATTATATTTACATTTAAATTGATGAACTCCTATAGAGAAAATATTAATGTCTATTCGCAAACAATATTTTCTTACATTGTGTTGACGTTTGCACGGATCGAAAGAAATTACATTCGGTATTAAAAAATAAAAGGAAATAAAAATAAATAAATATAAGAATTAATTATTCTGTCCTGAATTCTCCGATCAATAGTAAAAATCGCTTGTCGAAGTTTGATATTATACACACACGCATATAATTGTTTGAGTGTACTGAAAAATCCTTAATAACTTCTTAACTATAGGTGACATGTTCACTGTTGAGCATTCATCTGTTCACCGCGTTGAACCTGAAAACTACAGTGCAACGCTAATGTGATTCTTGTTCAGTGTGTGAGTTATAATAGAAATATTTCAAATACTCGCATTTAATAGCGATTGAAATAATTTACTTGATGTGTTAATTTCAAACATATCTAGAAATTTATGAAAAAAATTATATTGTATAAACATGTGTTCTTAGTTAAGTTAAACTCATTCTTAATTATTATTTACGAATTTAGAAAATGCCTTTGAATAAATAGTTAAAATATTATTAAGTTTTTTTTTAAACAATATAGAATTTCAAAATAAAACTTCGTTATAATTATACATAGGAAATAATCTATTATCAAATTAACCATCTTCTTCACATACATAACACTCAAAACCATAGATTATTTACATGATAATTATGTATGAGCTAAATACTGAAAGTCATGCAACGATTTAATATTATTTTTCAAAATAATCATTTTCATTTGTAATTTATTAAATTATAATTTGTATAAGCGACTTTTTTCAAATTAAAAAATTTTTTGTAAATTTTGCAATTCACATTTAAAAGTATGTATATTGTTTTGTTAAACCCTTAACAATGTTAACTTTTTCATAAATCTCTATACGATAACTGTATAATACTTATATTTTCATGTTGTATAAGGAAATTAAATATATAACATACAAGTGGTATATACATTTCACTATTTTTCATGAATGATTTCTTGATATAGACTGATAAATGTTTCATTAGCTTTTTAAATATATATACAGATACATCAGAGTAATTCTTAGTTGTTATTAGAATATAAAATTTTAAACGTATTTAGCACTAATCATTCTTGTCAAGAAACGAAACAAGCCATCTCTAACTAACCGTGAACAACCTACAACGTATAAAAAAGACCTGCCAGAGTGTGTGAGAGAGAGAGAGAGAGAGAGAGAGAGAGAGAGAGAGAGAGAGAGGAGGGGGGGAAAGAGAGGCAGAGTGGGTGAGAGAGACAGAGAGGGGAAGAGAGAGTAAAAATAAGAAATTAGGAGTGAGGTAGGGAGAGAGCAAGTAACGTTTCTTGGTTATTTTGCACGATACAGATGAAAGGCTTTTCAGGTGAACAGTTAAAACCATATTAAATTTACGTACCTTTTTGGAAAGTGTTAGTGAATACATATTGTTTAAAGAAAAAGAGTTGATGTCTATGAAAGCATTAAAAGTGATAAACGATACAGTCTTCTTCGCTCGCCATTTAATCAAAATAAAGTGTTAATCGAAAGAGCAGATTGAAAAAATTTATGATTACCGCGTGATTACGATAACAAAAACAATATAAATTATAATGTATTACTAAAATTGAAAATTAATGTTGTATGTACAGCGTAATTATAAATTTTACAAGTGATATTTTGGAAGGTATAAGAGCTATTTCGTTACGAATAAATTATTTGAAGATGAACATTACAAATTGAAAAAGTGTTGACTTAATCGAAGCAAGTGAAAAAGAATATAAGCGTCAGACACACTTCCCGAAATCGAACTCCCAAATAAGACGCTAAATTACAGAGTTCACCCACGATTATATTTCTATAAAACTTCATCACTCACACACATACACACACACATACACACACACCTTTGCCGATTACCGCAACGCAGACATCGCCTTTGGCGTCATTTTTCGTACTCGTCCACGACTACTCACACTGATTCCGAGCCGTGCGCTATCCTGCCTTCTGGTGCCAACTCCGGAGCCGGGTTGACTGGTATTGGTCTCTTCGTCGCTCGCTTCGCCATAATACGGCCGCTTCACTGCTCTTCTACTCTTGCCGCTTGTTGCACCCGAATCCCGACTGTCGTCATCATCATCCTCATCCTCATCATCAGTGTCTTCAGTATATCGCATGCGTTTACCCGTAGCTGAACGAAGATGATGCTTTGGATTGATACCATTGCTGCTCTCGGAGTCACGCGAGACGCGAAGTTTTCGGACTTGATGCTGAGCAGTATTACGAGTAGGGATAACGTTGCTGAGAACTTGATGATTTTCCGTTGACTCGTCATCCTCATCACCGTCGTCATCGTCATCATTCTCATCATCCTCATCATCGTCACTATTCTCCTCGTTTTCGACATTTTCCTCGTGTTCCTCATCATCACCTTCGACTTCTTGCTGCGCATCTTCAGTTTCAGCCTGTGGCAGTTCATTCTCTAAGTCATCGTCATCATCCTGTGATTCTTCATTTTCATTATTTTCTTCGTCATTTTCTTCTTCCTCCTCCTCCTCTTCGCTACTGGAGTCATTGATGACATTTTTAATGGCCGGCGCTTTTGGTTTCCTTCTACTTCTCGTCATAAGTTCTTCACTTTCGTCACTTTGCTCGGCAACGTATTGATCGTCATCATTTTCATTCTCATATTGTTCTCGCTCTTCATCCTCTTCATCCTCATCGTCGTCATCGTTATCTACTGTATACCTCTTGACTGGAGTTCTATTTGGTCTCGTCTTTTTACTGTTCTTAGCACGATTATTTCGTGTTTGTTTTCCTTTGGGACTCGGTTCGTACGCTTCATCTGAATCACTGTCGTCGTGACCGTTCATCATCGAAGTAGTAGCTAACTTTCGAGACCGTGTACGACGTTTCGGTGTACTATCATCACTCGATTCCCGTAAGCTCGCACTTGAGCCGTCACTATGCTCCTCGTCATCGTCATCGTCGTCATCTGAGTTATTGGCCTTTCTTTTTGGATTACGAGGTCTGAGCGATGGACGAGACGAATTATGTCGTGTAGAATGACCATTCTCTAATGTCGATGGACCTATGGAGGAAAACATTAACAACATGTTAACATTAAAGAATATTACAATTTTAAAACTTAGTAGCTTAACACTGTACCTGCTTCATCGTGATTTACATGTCTTGATTTACATGGCTTTTTTAATGGTACAAATGCCTCCGATTGGTCATCTTCATCGTCATCGTTTTCTACTGGTACATCATCATTGTCATCCTCGTCCTCAGTATCGTCTTCATCGCTGCTGAGCTGCCTCTTTCTAGAAGGACCTTTAAAGGGCAGCAATGATTTTATTAATAATTGATAATAACATTTTTGGGATTATAAATTCTTTACATTAATTAAATTTATATTATTACCTGCTCCATTCGTGAACGAATTCTTTGATGAAGAACCTTTTTTGCTTTTACTTTTGCTTTTGGATTTAGTATTACTTTTACCTTTATTTTTACTTTTATTATCCCTGTTTCGCGAAGCTGATTTCCATCGATTTATAATTTTACGTATCAATTCATCAAACATAGCCGATAACCGAACAGTCATGGAATAGATCTGTGGAAAACGTTTATAAAATAGAGAAGAGTAAATAAACACATGAAAAAATCGATGCATACTAAAAAATAAAACAAAGCACATTTGGATTGCAGGTACTATAACATCAACCAGGGAACCTCGGCAATTCAACAAAATTCTGTCTGCATGAAGTCTCAAGAAATTTCTACTATAAGGTAACATCTACTTGTCTAAAGTGAAGCAGAATCTGTATTGCAACTATTATGGATTTTTGCTTTGTTTTTCTTTTAGTAACAACTTAGTTAAATTTATTATTAGAAAATGACCTTTGACCGTGGATTTGTATTATAATTTTTACTATTTGTAAATATCAACTTAACATCTTTGGCAAATGCCATAGGAGTTTCATAATTTCCCCCTAATAAATCCTCTTTAACTGTTCGTAAATCCATTGGCGTATCAATAACTTGGTAATAATCTGGATGTTCTAATCGATCAACTGGTTCTCTATAACAGAAATAATAGTATCAATTAGGATTTGTTGATTATATTGGATTTATAGAAATGAAAAATTAGTAATATACCTAAACGGATTCGAATCTTGGCACTGCCACAGTGTCTCTAATAATTGTCGGCAAGCAACTCGCCAATCGGTAGGTTCTTTCTGCACCCTATTATTTCTATTCGATGTGGATCGAGTAGGTCTTTGCGAACTCGTGGACGGTCTATGAATATCATCTTCTACATCAACATCAGACTCTTCTGATGATTGATATGCATCGACTAGTTCATGATACAAAGAAGTGACATCGTGTTCAGTAATATCCCTATAAAATAATAAATATTAAAATTTTTAAAATATACAGAACTATGCATTATTGTGTACAACAAAGATTAAACATGTACATAAGATTAAACAATATACATATTACTTAAAAGAGCCTTGAGTTTAATAATAATGTTATAGTAGTTTTATACTTACTTGATGATCTTAAGACAGATATCAGTGATAATTCTTGCTTGTTTAACAATTTGGCTATGTCTTTCATTAAATTTCTCTGCGTTTGTTGCTAAATACCTCACGTCAAATTGCGCAGATGTAATTCTCCGGTAAAAACGATTTTCGAAGCGAGCCTTTATTGTTGATAAATCAATGGGATATTCAACGACGTAGGCATATAGAGGATAGACGTTAAGATCGACTGGAACATTGAATGGTTCAGCGATTGCTAATGTCATGACTTGATCCAAACCATGGATAATACGGTCACATACAGCATCACGATCGCCCATTGGCCACTCATCCGCCTGAGGTTGATACAACGTATTTAGTATCTCTTGTGAGAGAACAGGTACAGCACCACCAACTTGTGTCGGTAGCCCTGGGAAAAAAAAAGATTAAATGAAGTGTTCCTTTATGCGAAATATATAACTTAGAATTTACCACAGAAAAACTCTTTTTTAAAAATGTATAATAAAAAAATTATGAAAAAGCTACTTACTTTCTTCATCGATAGGTTCTAAATCCCAAGGGCTCATGAACTCAGTTTCTCCGCTATCCCATCTAATGTTAAAACACATGAAATATGAATCGGGAAATTCTTCGGAAAGCGGTTGCACGGATATGATTTGACCTGTCCACCAGCCATCATCGATCATACATCTAAATCTATTTCCCTCTGACCAGGTCCTGTCAAGCGCATTCTCAAAAGTTTGTCGTAGTACTAGAAAATCTAACACATCAGGGATGTCGTGGTATTTTATTGTGAAAGTTACTCCCGTTAAGTGTCCATCCTCGTTCATTTGAGCTAATTTTAAACAACATAAACGAGGTGGACGGATTTCATATTTGATTCCTATTACTTTAACAAATTCCTGGGCCTGAAATACCAAAATGATCAGATATTATAAATACTACATTAAAAAAAATACACCAGAAAATAGATATGGCATATTTTATAAAAAATAAAAAAAAAATAATGAAAATGGATTAACGTTAGTTTAATCTTTAGGTACATTTACTAACTTTCAATAAAATTCAATAAAATATAAGTGATTCTCGTGAAAATAGAATACTTAGGAACAAGAGAATTTTTAGTCAAACTTACTTTAAGGTCCAGTTTAGTCCAAGGTTCAAATGATGAACTAGCAACATAAATCGTTTTATCTCTCACAACATCTAAATATCGTTTATGACCCTGCCGGAAATATACAATTTCATCTCCCATCTGTGGATAATAAGGTGCTTTCCTTGGAATTACTTCGCTAAGCCATTCTGATGGACGGTAAACTTCAGGTACTTCAGTTATAGAATTGGGAATACGTTCCATTATTGGTATCGTCTGTAGAAGCAAAAAATAATCGATCAATTTACCAACTACTTATTTAGTACTTCTTAAGTACTTTATTATATTTTGTAAGCTAAACATAAATTTAAGTTTAAAAATAAGTGATCACCTTTTTCTTTGGTCGTTGACTTCTTCTTCTACTATTATCTGTATCACTAAGAGGTGTAGCAGCTCGTTTCTGCACAGGTTTTCTTTTACTACGCTTTGGTGGTTCTAAATTTTCGCCATGATCTGCTATCCAGTCAGAGTATTCACTACTAGTATCAGAAGTTGAACTGTCAGAACACAATTCTTCCTCATTTGAAGAAGATTCATTGCTGGTACCTGAACTGCCAGAATTGTCAGGATTCTAAAAATATATGAAGTATATATTAATTTTATGTATTTTCAGAACTTGCATGTTTTATTCTTGTTATAATTAAATTTGTATACGCACATCGAATTCTTCGTCTTCTTGTTCTTCTTCGCGAGTAGCTCTTGTCCTATAACCATGTCTTGCTGTTCGGTTTTTCTTATTACGCGTTACTCTACCTTGATCTTGTGTGGCCGCAGAGTTCGTTTCTTGAGGTCTCCTATGCATTTCTCGCTTATAAGAATCCATTTCCGCTTCAGCCATTGCAGTTCTAACAATTATGATATGCAAATATGAGTTTACTCTTTTAGCTCTTTACACATATAATTAAAGTAAAACACATTTTCTTCATCGAAAGAAATAGGAAACTTACATCTGTGTATATTGAGTCTCCAATAAAGCTTGGTTAAGAGGTCTCACAAGAATAGGCTTATTCCACGGCGTCGTATTATCTCGTTGCCAATTACCGCTGCTCTGCCTAACGCCAACGATATCACCATCGCGACGAGGACCAGACCTACTGCTTCGTGGACTTGCCATGTGACGTACTAACAGTTCTTCATTATATTGCAGATGCTGTTGGTGTTCGTCGTTACCGTCACCCTCGATATCAACATCAGCATTGCCATCAACGTTCTCAGCGTTAGCGAGTTGCCGTTGGGCTAGAGCTTCTATCAACCGATCAATGTTCGAGCGAGGTTGACCATTCGGTGCAGCTGGAAGACCATCTATCACCTCCTGTTGACCTGTTTTGAAACAAAAACATAAATCTTAATAACAGATCGATAAAATTTTAATATGATATAAAAAGTTTATTTATTGATAATAAGCTTACCGCTAGCACCAACTGCAATGTTTGGAACTAATTGTTCACCTCGACAGTTTTCTCTTCCAGGGACTAATCTTTGTAATGCTGGAGGGTAAGGATTTCCATCTACATCAACAAGAAAAGGCGGAGGCATCAAGTGTGGCGCAGTTTGCGTTTGTTCATCTAGTACGTAATTATTAGCGTCCCTTATCAAAGGCCGATAGTCAGTATGGAAAAATAATTCTTTTGGTACCTGATAATAAAAAAAAAATTGGTTTCAGGGGTACAGATTTCTTTTCATTTGTATCAAAGTGTAAATCTAAGAGCTATGAAAATATAAAAGATTTAACAAAAAAGAGGTGATTATGATTGAACCTAAATTAAGTTGCGCAATAATAAAAGATGAAAAAATATAAATTATCTCAAATTATAATGATCAGAAAAGATATATACTAAAAAATCGTCTTACAATTTTTAATTTTCCGATTCCTGAACCAAAACCATACATCATTAAGTGTCCATGTGAATCTGTTGCTGCTAGCATAGTGCCATCAGGTGACCACTTAGCATCAAAAACGGCACCGTTCCCCTGACCTTCAATGAAGTTTTGGAAACAGGCTATTGGCTCTGTTTTTAGCACATCCCAAATTATTAATTGTCCATCATGGCCTGCACTTAAAATGACGCGAGGATCAACTGGATGCGATTCCAAAACAAATACTTCGTCTTTGTGGGCACGTAATACTTTCACTAATTCTGCCGTTTTTGAGTTCCACACCTTCAGGGAACCATCATTGACCGCTGTCACAACCCACTCATCACTCACATCCCAACAAACCATTGTCACTTTAGTCTTCTTATTCGAATCATCATCTGGTTCTATATCACTGTAATAAAATTTATTTATATTATATAGTTTATATTTACATGCATATTATTTTACAAGAAAGATTCTCACCCAGGTAATTTTGTGTGCATAATTAAAACCATATGCTGCCATTGTTGTTGTTTAAAGTTCCATACATTGGCTGTACCATCCTTTGAACCAGAAATGAACCTAAGGCCACTGTGGGCCCATTGTATGCTATCTACAGTATCACTATGGGCTTCTACTTCAAGTACACGACGTGGTCCTTCCTCACCTAACATCATATAAACACGTACATGATGATCTGCAGAACCTGCAGCCATGAATGCTCCCCCTGGACTGAATGATGCGCAGATCATCTGAGCTTGTCCTGGTCGCATCTTTTCATGATATTGAATTGGTTTGGGCCTGTTAAAATACATTAAAAATTACGAAATTACATAATTTAAATTTCATAGATTTTTAACTGATGCAAAAGTTGACTACATACTGAAATACAGCTCTGTCATTTCTTTGTCGTGTGTGTGACCAAAAAGCTACTGAACCATCGCTACTTGTTGAAACTAAGTAATTGACATCATTGACAGAAGTGGGGCAAAAATTAACCGAAGTTATCATACCCGAGTGTCCTGATAGAACTGCAATCTGAAGATAATAAAATATCTTATTAGTATTCGTTTTAAATACTTCTTACACAAGATTAATTTTTAGTGTATTTTTAAATATAGAAATTAAATAGTACATACTGGTGACATTGTCTGAAAGCACCAAACTCTTAAAATTCGATCTAAGCTACCTGCAGCCAACAACGTGTTATCGAAATTTACAGCAATGTCCATAATTTCGGAGGACGCTCCACGAAAAGTAGCGAGTAGTCGACCGTCCGTCGAACTCCAAACTTTTACTAGGAGATCATCCGCTCCGGTAATAATGTACTTCCCCGTACGATCATATAGAACGCAATAAACGGCCGACAGATGACCAAGAGTGTGCCTGTATAATTGTATTTTTTTGTAAAAAGATGTTGGCACAGCCTCGCGCCTGCTTAGTGGCCCTGAGTTTTCTCTGCCTTGAAGTATTTTGACTAAAGACATAAAATGATAGTTTATTATTATTTTATGAAAAAATTCATGAATAAATGTAGGTACACATCAGGTTTTATATCTTCTTACTCATATTGTGAGTTGGAAAGTATCCTGGTGGATTTATGAAAGGTTTTCCACCTGATCTTGCCGAATAACCGGAGATATTGCGGAAAAACCGCATCATATCTAGAAAAAGAAAAAAAGTAAACATTTAATGTTGTATTCTACAAAAAAAAAAAAACCACTTTAATTTATATTCTTTTAAATTACCTTCTTTTGTACGTAGTAACGATTGTTTTCCTGCTCCCAGAAGAGAAATAGCACCAGCTACACATGGAGGCACCTCTTTCTCCAAAACTGGACCAATACGTGCACATATTTGCAGTAAGTGTTGTGGACTAATGTGTGAATATTTTCGTTCCTAAAAAGTAAAAAAAAAAAAAATACATTATTTTACGTATATTATTTTCCAGAACAGCAAAAAGCTAAATGATTTAGATGGCCTATCAAATTTATTTAAATATTTTCCAACATTTATATAAATAAATGAATAACAAAATTTTCAATATCATACATTTTGAATGTACCTTATACTTATGTTTTCAATGTTATAGATTAGGTTACTCTGTACTAATGAGAAATTGACTAATTAAAAAATAAATTCAAAATAGTAATGATCAATTTTGTCAAAAGCTGATAAAGACTCATTACTCATTAGACTTCCTCCCCCCTCTCTCTCTCTCTCTCTCTTTCATATCTTCTACAACACATTAGTCTAAAGAGAGAAAAGGAGAGATAGAGTGCATACTTTCTATCTATAAATACGTTAAACAGTATAAATGTGGTACCACTCACGCGCACACATGCAAGCGCAATCATCGATCACAGCCAACAGCGCGACACATAGGTACCACAAGAGCAAAATTCCCCTTCGCTAGCTCATTGGCCGGTTATCCTGATAGGGTAGGGATGGCAAGTGTGTATGCGTGTACACGGCATGAGTATTCTCTTTCACATAGCTTTTCGAAGCAGCTGCGCGCGTGCTGATGGGAGTCTCGTATAAGCTCGCGAACGCCACTCTTACAAGTAACGCGTCGTTTTAATAAACACAAGAGCATGTCGACTAATCCGAACCATTACTTAATACTTTGTTTTAAATACAAATAAGCAACATAATTATTCATTTACACCTTTTTTTTAACTATAAAAACAATACTGATAATGTGCATAAGCTATTAAAAAAAGTTGGAACTTAGTTAAATTTATTGTAAAAATAATTAATAATGTATAAATACTATTTCAAATAAATCATTGTTTCGTTGGTGTTCCAATGGGTACACGTGCATATGCGCACGCACGCGCACACTCATTATAGTCTAATTAAACAATATAAAAATAAAACTTTGACTAATATGCAATCTATAGAGCTAGAGATGGCTATAGCTATAGCTATTAGTGCAAAAGTGACTACAAATATTTATCTCCCTTTTCTTTCCTTTCATCCCTCCAAACCAGATAAAGCGCAAAACAGACGGAAGGGCACAGTAGATCGAGTCATGGATCTCGAGACTATATTATATCGCAAACGCTAGAAAGAGCATCTATGAAGAAATTCACTATAGGTATCTCAAGCGGAAGGAGAACGCGAGATGTTTGCGTGGTAGGGGAACCGACCGAGCTCTCCTCTCTCTCTCTCTCCCTTACTCCGCAACTTGGAGGGGGGAACGCGCGTCGAGCGAACGAGCGCCCAGAAAAAGATTATCCTTTTGAGCTGCGCGGAGCACAAAATCCCCCCTCTTTTCACCCATCGTAAGGAAATCGCGCATTTTTCTGAAATGGGACACTCACCAATTCCTCGAAACTCTGACGGTGTGAATTGCCCTGCCAGTCTAATCGCTGCGGCAGAATCTGCAATAAAAATCAATCATTAATAATAACAAGAAAATACAACGACACTATATAATAATCATCCCAATTAAGGGATACTGAAAAAAAATCGTTATTGTGTAGCAAGATCGGTAGTCAGAGCGACCCCACGAGCGAGTCGGCGCTCTAGTCTGTCTTTCTGTCTCATTCTCTCACTCTCACGAAGGCTTTGTTTTGACGGGTAGACCGAGAGGCGCAGAGAGTACGCGAAACCACGTGCAAACCATGTGGAAAACGTCAACTCGGCGCGACTCTCGCGCTCACTCGCTCGCGAGACACAGCCCAGGCCGCAACGCGGTGTGTCTTACCATGGTACGCTCCAATTCACTCTTGAGCGCCTGCAAGAAAAAGCCAGCATTAGTCGCAGTTTCGAGGGATGTTGAATGTAGCGTTTAATATCATATTAAAAAAGAGTCGAAAACTTACGTCGGCAATGGCACGGCACGGTCCATCTGACAGGAATTTAACGATGAGGAAGTACAGCTCTGAAAAACACACGGAATATCGAGGTGAGAAATGCAGGCGAGTGCGAGTGCGAGCGAGAGGGTCTTATGCACCGCAGTGTGCGCGCGAGCGAGAGGGATATAGAGTAGGTCGGAAAGCGGAGCGCAGAGCGCGCATCGCTTCTCGCTCTCACTTCTCTAGTTTTCGCCAGCTCTACTCACCAGCGGCGAGGCTCGAGTCGAGCTGCTGCCGCGACACGTCGGCCTCCATGTCGGGCAAGTCCTTGTTCTCGTGGTTGTTGAAGCCAGCTGCTGATATGCGCCCAGTATCACGGCTCGGCCGCATCCTTCGCGCCGCAGCGCACCGCCGTCAGCTCCATTTTACTCGCTCGGCCCAACACCGAGGTCTCGCTCCGCCTCTATCGAGACTCGACGCGCTGTAACGTGACGGTAAACGATCAGTGTGACGGTCAGGAAAATTCTCTCTTGTATACCGAGCTTACTGCTTATGCATACCTGTACCCTTCCAATAGAGTAGCATTTTCTTTTACATAAGCAAAAAAGATTTAATTTTTATCTATACACTCTTATATGACCTGTAGGTGTACTTTTAGAAAAAATATTCATAGATTTAGTTATTAAATTTATTTAAATTTATACATTTATTATTTGTTGGTAATTTTTTACTCAGCATAAAGAAAATTAATTTAACAAATTTCCATAATTTCTCAATATATTTTAATTCATCAACTATTAGCTTATGACAACTAATACACTGAAATTCTTAGAAACGTTCTTTCAAATCTAGACAGTACAATTACATAATATCATACATCAAATTTACTTATGGTGCATTTAATTACACAATATTTACACAATTATTTCCAAAAAAAAACTACTTATTTTTTCTAAAATTGAATGAATAGAAAACCAAAATACAACGTGGATGAGTGACACAACAATAAAGTGTGAAATTAATCAAAGTCCAAACACTTCAATCCAATCTTGTTTTTGTAAACAAATAAATAATAACTTTGGGTTTAAGTAATTTGCTTTTATTTATTAATTCTATGTAACAAATATAGCAAATGGATAACTAATGCTTTCTAAATTTCTACACATTACTCCGTCACTTTTAATTAAAAATTAAATTACTGAAACACAGGGATTTTAATTTGAAATATTTTCATAATTAGAAGAAAAAATAGTTCAACAGAATGTGTTAAAGGTTACCAAAAAGTTCAAACCATAATTTCGGATGATAGTGTACCTAGTTCTGAATTTTGTATTGTATCTTCCACCGATGAGTTGTTATATTTAATAAACCAAACATGAGGATTAATTAAGTTTCTACTTGTTTGAAAAATTATTAAAAAATTTGAGTGAATGTATAAAAATGTAAAGTTATTACTTTTTTCAAAACACCAGATTATCCTAAGATTCGCTACTATCTTACAAATCAGTTATTATTTTATAAATAAATTAATTACTTAATGATTTGTCGAAAAATAAAACGTCTAAAATGGTGAATCTCCAATCTCACAAATGCATCCTCTAAATTTCACCGTTCCTGACGGTCACACGAAGCCAACCATTCTTCTCTTTTCGAGTTTATAACCTCACAATCTGTATGCAATGCTATACTTGTGTCCCCTTTAAGCGCAAAACGCTAATTTACTATCGAAAACTTACTACCTATTCTACCCTCTAGACATTCCTAAGATGAACAACTCACGAAGGTTTAACATTTTTCTCACAACTATAATGTGTTCTCATTCTGTTGCACTTACGTCCAGTTTGTTTTGGCGTCTATTAATTGAGGTTAGCTTGCACCTTGATACTTTCCCTCTCCTTCTATAGACGCTTTTTTGTGATCGCAAGGTACGAATGCAGAGTCCAGTAATAAGTACTGCGGGCAGGAACGTGGTGCACTGACACAAGAATGACGTAGGCACGAATTAGCAGGCGTATACGTCGCGTGTGCATATACTACAACACAAAGATGAAGTAGCGAAAAATAGGAACGCACGCGCGGCGTGCAACTCTTCGTCGTCAGCAGAACTGGACTAGTGGACTGTGTGAAATATTGAAATATAACGCTCAGAGGATGACGGTAATGTGACGGTCGGAAATCGGAGACAACCGAATGGTCGTTTATTATCTGTTATCAACGCGTACTGATCCTTATATACTATTAATTATACGCTATGGCCTATATACTATTTTGTTCATATACTTAAGGATTCTCAATCTCAGCGATTTTTTAAAAGTCATTTGAAACAAAGAAAAGAAAATTCCGTGTCAATCGTAGATGTTTTAGACATTGACTGAGAATTAACAGTAAAACTAATAGTTATAATTTTCTCAGAATGTTACTAGAAAATTAGACACTAAACAAGATTCAACCGCGATTGACAGGAAAGCTGGGACCGAAACTCCGAAATGAAATATAAACGTACATATTATATACATATATGTATATTACATTATACTTATGTATACAGACCTCACAAATTGACAAATACCGCTGTTCAATTTTTTTTTGCTTCGCTCTTTGAGAGATGTATAGGCCCTGAAGCGCCTACACTCTACAGTATAAATATTTTATACACAACTTTGATTATATATACTTTCTACTTTTGGATTGGATTGGAATTACCGTTGTTACACAGTTACAGCGGTAGTTGGAGGTTAGATTTGAAGTGTCGTGTTTTGTGACGGTGTGAGTGCTGCTGCATGGGAGCTTTTCACGCCTTGATACTTTGATACTTAGGGAGATCCGGAGATGGGGATAACCGTGACAGTGTAACACTAGCGCCAAAAACCATTATGTTCAATTACTGTGCCGAAAATTGTAAATATGAATATGGGTAGGGTGGTAAAATATATTGGAAGAAAAGGATTTTTTTTTCTCGACAAGTTTACAAAACATTTATTTTTACAATTTTTTCTTTTTTTTCATAAAATGTAGATTTATAAAAATCGTTCTCTGGTAAAAAATGTTTTTTTGAGGTGCTTGAAAAAAGTACTTTTTCATGCCTGTAAAGTGGATGGGAAGTTTTTGGAAGTATTTCAAGCGTTCTGGAATAATGAAAGGAAAAATTTTCAATTTTTAAAAAATTTTTAATAAAAAAAAGTTTGTTTTTTCAAAATTTTGTAATTTTTAAAATGTGTTTATTTTTATTAGTGTGTAGGATGACTTGAAAATCCCAAATCCTCTTTTCCCAAATTCCTTTCATAAGACAAGACCCTTTTTTGCTTTGATTAAAAAAAGGCTCTTGCTAAACGTACGTCAGATGTAAAGTACATTGATTCAGAGAATAAGTTTCATACCGTGTGTACTTGATGTTTCGATGATGGTGTTAACCCTACCATATCAATTAAGCAAATAGTACTATAGTGAAGACTGAATGGTGAATCAACTCATGACAGTTGACACAAAACGCGACAACTTATAGAAAATAGAATAAGAATATAGAAATAGATATACTATTGCAGTTGGAAAACTATTAGATGGCGCTAACAAGTCATGTAACATTGTATAACCTGAATAGTTTGAATTCATTATTATATATAGGTATAGGAAAATTTAATAACTTTACAGATATGTGGTCCTTGTTCTTAAAAATTTAAAGTGGTGAGAAAATCTTTTATTTTTTAATTGCATTTTTTAACTATCTTTCCCCAGACTTTTTTACTAGTTTAGATTCATAGTAAGTACATGCATTATCATTCAGTAATTTTTCATAATTAACAAAACGTAATGTCTCTTGCTATAAAAATACATAGATACTTAACATGACTTCGCGTCCTCAATCATATAAAATATAGCTTTTATAAGCAAGAACAGATATTAGACATGACAAAGTTATAACTGTATCGAATAAAAAACATTATATGGTCAACTTTTGAGAAAGATTACTTTATCTATGAATAAATCTACAAAAACACAAATAATGCTTAAAATAACAATTTTATGTTCAATAATGTATTACAAATAAAGCAAAAATTTTTTTGAAACGAGATATTTAACAAAAGCTCTTACAGTATAGAATAAATCATGATACAGACGATAGAAACAAGCTCATTCTGAAATTGGATTTTGTTTCAAATCCAACAATAATAATTTTAAACATAAAATTATCGATAATATGCTTGTATTCATACCGAGCTTTTGTACCTAAACTTAAAAGTACAATATTAAAATACTCCATCTTGCAGTAGTTACTTTTACAATTTTTCTTACTCGTAAATATGTAAAATAAATCGTGCATCATCATTCGACGCAATCGTGAACTTCACATTAAAGCACCCACGTACTCACAATGTCTTTTTGGGTGTCACGAGAATCATAGAACTTCATTCAAAAATTCAAAATCTACAGTACAAATATTTGCAAATTGATTTCGATTATCACACATACACTCATATCCATATAACGTAGAATGTGTAAAACTGTGTAAAACAAAGACAAAACTGTCGCAAACCAAAGTTCGATTGTTATTGCTATATTTATGTTTTGAACTAAAAATAAATATTTTAGTCTTTTGAATAATTGACAAAACTCAAATAAGTAATTGCGAGTAATCAATTCAAAAACTAATCATAATAAAACGTAACTGTTACCTCTTTTTTAAACTGCCAATATGCATAACACGATTATAGCTGTATGCAATCAATTCCCGCTTATGTTTTAAATTGCGATTCGTAATCCAACGAATCAAACTGTACATCATTACTACGAAAGTAACTTATCAGATTTTTCGTTTTAAGAAAAAAAATTGATTTCTTTTCTCATTGAAAATTCCGTTTTATCACCCATACTCTTTGCTCACTGACCCTTCTCTTCAACATAGGTTTTAATAGCCTCTTGACATTCTGATGAACACCAGTGCTGAATAAGCAAAAGACTTTCAGATTCTAATGCTACATCCAATTTGTTGCGAAGGCTATGACGCAGCAGAGCTTTTGTTGCTTCCATTGACTAAAAATATTTATAATATTTAAATTTATTGATAAATAAACAGACAAAATATTGATTATACTCATAATTACCTGGGAAGATTGTTCACTCATAGATTTCAAGGAAGGTAATAGTTCGACTTGAAACCTGTCTGGCCACAGAACTCTTGTAACAAGTCCAGCCCTCAATGCTTCACTTGCAGTCAACACTCTGCCACCAAGCAATAACTCATTCGTCTATAAGTTAATCGTACGTTAATTAACAGTAGGAACAATTGTTCAATAAAATATTTAAGAAACTAGGTTATCAAGTAAAACGTGAATTTAACATACCACTGCACTTCCTAGACTGTGTGATAATGTCAAAACTGCTGCTCCTTCTGCTATTTGCCCAAGTTTCCCATACGGAGTGCTAAATGTCGCTTTATCACTGGCTATCACAAGATCAAACAAAGGTAACATTGTAACACCGAGACCAATAGCTGCCCCTTGTACGCCTGCTACGATGGGCTTATTGAATTTAGATAAAGTACTAATGAAGTCTCTGAAAGCATTCAAATTCAAATTATAATTTTTAACTTTAAATATATATATATATATATAT
>JAPYZO010001753.1:0-16729 GCA_030522905.1 Torymus flavipes
TTCCTCTCTTTCTCTCTCTCTCTCTCTTCGGTAAGGCACAAACTTCCCCATCCCACGAAGTGTTTGCAAGTACTTACCCTCGAGTATCACGAGAATCGATCGTAGTCGTCGGCGCCTTCGGCTCCTATAAAAATATTTTCTTTGCCGCGTGCGGCGCACTGCATTAAGTGCCGCCGCTCCGAAGTCTAAACCGTAATTACCGCGCGCCCTCGCGGCACCTTCAAAACCTAATTACTTTTCTAGGTACGCCTACTTAGCCCCGGCCAGGCCGCAAAACTTTCGCCGCAGTGTTGTTGCTCTTCGATCGCTCGCGCGCAAGAAACGATCCGAGGGGCGGCGTGCCATAATTAGTTTATTTGCGCTCGAGACCCGCGGTATATACCCGCGCGCTCTTTCATTAACCCGTTGCCGGGCGTCGGACGGGGCTTACTCAGCTTACTGGAAATTTCCTCGGACTCGCCGCAGCTAGGGAGAAAAACTCGTGGGTGAGGGGGAAAACCGTGGCGAATTTTATATAGCGCCACGCGCGCGCAACGACTTTGCACTTTTATGGGCAGGTGCGTGAGCGCGGCTGAGATGCCTAAGCAAGGGCTGAAAAAGAGTTGTACAGCTGAACTGTTTACGCTCTTGTATACTTTGTTGGTGTATATAGGCGAGCGTAGACAGGATAATAAGCCGCCAAGAGATACGAGAATAATATGCGCCAGAGCGTAGGTCTCGGTGTATATATTGTTGGTTTGCTTTACGTGGATGCGTATATAAACACAATTGAAATAATTGCAGCGTCGAAGTTTTTACCAGAACGAGTTTAAAGCTGAGATATTTTCACTTTTATCGTCTGACGTTTGTATATGTTTCGTATTTTTGCTATAGTTGTAATTACTTGAAAGTATATATTGAAATTTGAATAAAAAAGTGTTGTTTGTCTTGACTTTACAATGTATACTTGTTGATTCAAAAGAGATAGAAATTCACAGACGTATTTTCAACATATATTTGTCGCGAATAAACAGAAAAATCCGATGAAAATTGTTTACAGCACTGCACGTGTCGTATTCCCCGTAATTTTTCAAAAATTTCCATTTTCCCGAAAAACATTAACGAGATTTTCTCTTCCCCGTAGCGCGTATATGGAAACCCTGCCATCACCTGCGAAAGGGGGCGAAAACCAGGCAATCCAACACTCTCTTTCCGGGGAGTCATGTTCACGCCATTACGCGCGAAGCGCCGGCGACTTCTGTATTCGGCGACCAAGCGGATTTTCACCTCTTCCGCACCCGCGTTTGCCGGCACATAATAGAGGAAAAAGGGGGCCGTCGCGTCGGAGCCGGCAGGTTGCCCCCGTAATATATGACTCAACTCTTTGGGATTTGCCACATGTCGTTTGCGCAACCCCTTGCAGGTATATATATAGGTAAGCCTCTACCGCGGCCTGAGACAAAGGAGCAATATATATAGGTAACGCGCGAGAGTGAAAAATTAGCGGGATCACGCCGGGACGCGAGAACCGGGGGTGTGGCCCTCCTGATTTGCGAAAGAGCCCGGGTGCCGGAATCACTTGTACCTTCGCCGCCTCCTCCGCCGCGCGGCGAGTTCTCACGTAAACCATATGTCGTGCGTAGTCCCGGAGGTGTGGGCGCTCTCGCGCGTGCGCCTATAGGGCGGGTGTGTAACTTTTCCCCGGGAAAATGAGAAATTCTTTTGTGTCTGCAGAGCCATTGAAATGAAGCTGCAGGTGCAACACCCCTATATGTGCGAGCCTCGTCATTCAACCTTTTCTTTTTTTATTTTGCTCGCGCGGACAATGTCGGAGTGTTTTGTAATAACGGGATGCGGATTGCAAAGCGCGCGTTTCTTATGATAATAATGATGATGGTGGTGGTGGTTGTAGCGTGATCATTCGTGCACCTTTTACTTTTGTTAATATAAATACTGGGTAAAAAATGTTGTGTAATTATGCTTTGGCGGTTGGTAATGTAAGAATTGTCGTAATTTCTATGGCAGACAATTATTTATCCATTTGCATATATTTAAATTTATATTATAAAATATTTATTAGAATAAAGGTTAATTTTTTGAATGAAGGATAATGTAATATGCGTAATGTCCGGCGTATCTCAAGAAATAGAATATGAATAAATAATTCATTAATATGGATGTTATTGACAGTACGAACAAGTGAACATTAATTACGTTCTCATTTGGGGTTATTAAAATGATTACATTATGTAAAATACTTGCTAATCTAACATCTCAAAACGTCAGTAACAATCAATAATTTTGTTACATTTTCGTAACATCATTGCGTAGAATAATCTTTGGCACGTGTCCTTTTTAACATAGCGACTAATAAAATTTGAAATGAAATTTCATTACCGTTATTCATATAGCATTATAATTACAACAAATTAAGTATGTCATAATGATTATAACAAGGTTTTAAAATTTATAAAAGAAATATTTATTTATTATTTATTAATCAGACTAATTACAAATGGATAATCTTATAAGAAGGTAGTTATAATGATATATTTTACGTAGATTTTATATAATTTTTTAGCTTATTCTTTAATCTGTATTTCCTATTATTTTTTTACTTATATAACTTTTTAATTCTTTGGGTAGACTATTATAAGTGTCTAGTACTACCATATAGCTATTTTTATTGCTAATAGCCTTTTTTGTTTTTTGAAGTTGAATTCTCTTATTTCTTGTTTTCGAATTACGAATTTAATTATTATTAAATAAGAAAAGAATATTATTTTTCTGATCTTTTCAAAATTTAGCGATGATTGCATAATTTTGAATCAATTTATTCGTTTCCTCAATTTCCGTTAAATGTCTTCCAAGCGGAAAGACCTATCTATTGGCACGTGAAATCAATAATTTGGGCAATTGGAAAATCCTGAAAAGCACGTCTTTTTTCATACAGCCTCCCCCATTCAGTCGACCTATCGATTTCTCCTACAAAGGAGAAGAAAATTTTCTTTGACCCCTGAGACCCGACGGTTATAGCCCCTGTATCTCCCAAGATTCCCACGTTCCCATAAATAAGGATTTACGGAAGACATCGCAGGCTGTATACAGGGGCTCGCGCGAGCGCGTGAATCGAAAAATTTCGCTCCGATTTTAAGGGGGAGGAGACGTGTAGCAACCGCGCGCCGCGGTCTATTATATTAGGCACGCACTGCCGGGGAGTCTTCCTTTTTTTATAAAGGGCCAATGCCCCGCGGTGTGACTGAAATAAATTTCGCAAATTCATAAATAATTAAATAGACATTCGTAACGATATATACGTAATTTTAATTTCTTTAACAACTCTTACATTTTTATAACTATTTTCAGAATCCTGAAACTAAGTACATAAATTCTGAGAAAAGATCCAAATCACATCCCGTTTCACAAAGCCGAACCTCGACACGTATTAGACCCAATAACCACTTGAGATTCAAAATTCAAAAACATGGAATTCACCATACCGAGAAATCGTTCAAAAAATTACGAAATTGCAGCGCAATTCCCTAAACGCAACATCGTCCACGTCGCCTTTCCACAGACGCGTGACGCACAGATGAAACGGCTTGCGCATCAATCTGGTGAAAGAACGTAATTGCGTTTTGGCATTATCCGAGCTCCCTTTGAAATCCTTTGCGGAAGATTCTCGTGGTGCTCGGCGCGTACAATATATCTATACATATACGTACCACGCACGTACCTGTATACATACATATATAAAAGGGAAGAGAGACGCGCGAGTGAGCGAAATTTCGGAGAGCATGCATCCGGCCCGCACAGGCACGCGCGCTCTCTGAACCCGTGAGAGACGAACGTGGCAGGTGCATCATCTCTCACGAGAGTAGTATAAGTAGTGTATAGCAAGAGGGAGAGTCGCTATATATGTGCACGTATTATGCGAGCTCGCATCGTTTGCCCTCGACCTACAACTGCGGCGCACACACAGATGCAGGAGCGGTCTTTTCGTATATGTATGCGTGTCTAAAGAGGAGGGTATATACCGTACATACGGTCAGGTGCATTGTACGCTCGCTGGACAATGGGGGTAGACCAGCGAAGAGAGCGAGGGGGAGTGAATTGGTTATGCTGTGTTTACGGATTTTAGCTGTAATTTTGGGCGATGATGCTGATGCGGCTATTGCTCTGCAGAGTACAGGGGTAGAGTTGCGAAAGTTTGATTATTGCTCATCCTCTAGAGAATGTTTTATGCTTGTTTAATTGAATTATTGGGTAGCAGCAGTCAAAATTAATTTGAACGTGATTACTTTTTCAATGGATCAAGATAAATTTTGATGAATTGTAATTCGCATAACTTTGATCGAACTGCGTTTAAATTTGTTTGTTTTATCGACACCTAATTAACGCCCAACCATTACGCGGCCATTCGCCCTTTAATAATACCGACACCAGATACACTCCATTTGGATCTGAAAAATCTCGCAATAAAACTATACAGACAAACACACTATGAGTATCCGGTTACACGTATATATAGACAAAATCAAATTGAAAAATGCGCCAGCGCGAGCGCTTCAGCATAATAATGCATTCAATCTATCGCATCTATTCAGCGTGTCTAGCCAAAAGATCCCGTGTCTCGCGCCCATCTCTCTCCCAAAACAGTCTCTCTCTTTCCTCCCGACGCGTCAGAGTAGATATATAGAATGAAAGAGGCGCGCGCGCTCGCGCAAAAGAAAGGAAGAAGAGAGGCCTCTTTCAAGGCTATCATTATATCTCACGCGCGCGGGCGCGCGAACCGGAAGCCGCGTAACCGAGAATCGAAAAAGGGCTGCCCTCTCTCCCCCTCTCATCTTCGCTTCTATTTTGGACCGCAGCCACACTCTCGTGTGCGGTTCATCATCACCATCATCATCATCGCGTCTTCTTGGCCTCGGTGTTTTCCGGGCTCAGGCGAGCGAGACGGATTGGCCGAGGAGGAATGACATTGGCATATAGGGGTATAGCCCACCATAGAGTCGGAAGAAGAACAGAGAGAAGAACACTACCACACCACACGCGCAAGGCTGTTTGGTTAATTGAGGTATTAGCGCCGTCGGCGCGAGTATAAGGCGAGAGAATGGATGCTTCGTACGCGCGTGTATATCTCGCGCCATTTCCTCTTTCCTGTCTTGCGGCTCGCCGTGATTCTCCTCTGTCTCGGGCTGCGACTCGGTTTCACACGAGCGGACGTAATTGACTTATTTTCTAGAGATTTATATAGGTGTGCGCTGGTCCATCGACATATGTGTGCTTTCACCGCGAGGGACTTTCAGACGTAAGAGACCGAATCATTGTGTGTGTATATATGTATGCGAGCCGGCGACAGGAAATGACTTTTGGGATGTTGATTTTTTGCTCGCATTAGGATCCTTAACTCGGTGTTGCTCTTTTGCTCAGTTTTTTTACACTGTCAATCGTGCCTGCGACTCTGTAAGCGAAATTCTTCGGCCAGATTTATCACCGCACCTGTTCGATATATGCACATATACACACACACCACGCGTCCAGTGTACATTGGCAGAATGTTTATTTGAAGAGAGCTTTAAAATAAACGTACGAATATAGTCATTAACCTACATACATATCTGATGGCTTACTAATTATCCGAGTGAAACCGAAACTGAGCCTTATTACGAATGCGCGCGGCTCTTAAAAGTATATCATTAATATCCTGTTAATGATACGACCATCACATGCTTAAATCTTGCTTTGACTGCACGCGCACGCAACTGAAACATTATACAGCTGTACATATACGTAATACACTCGAGGAGCGAGATAAACGAGGTATGCCGCTGCAAAAAGCGTTCAATATTGATTTGTAACGTCCGAATGATATCAAATGTTTTTTTGCACGTCGTGTCGAGAGGAACCTCGTTATTCTTTTTCGAACGCCACAAAAAAACCGTTCTTTGCATTCCACGCTAGATATAGAAAAACCATCGGTATGTAGACTCTCGCAGACTGCGACCGCACTGTCACAATGCCGTCATAACTATTTTTTGCATCGACCAGATGCGTAACTGCGCCTCCGACTTCCCGTATACGACTTCCCCGGAGCGACCCTCGCAGTTATAGCTCATCGCACGAGTTGTAAAGTCTTTCTTGCATCGGCGACGCTTCGGCTGTGCCGGCATTTCTGGAGCGACACGCCAATCAGCGCCGCGCGACTGCATTCCAGGACGTATACATATATATATAATGCAAGCACACGCGATACGCCGATGATTTGCCGCGCACCCCTGAATCATTTGGTCGAATCAAAATTCTCGCACGGATGCCAGAGGATATATGGACCTGTGTATATCGGCAGCACGCGACGCGTGCTCGCTTATAGGCGTATAAATCAGCGGCGTGCTCCGCGTAATTGAAACAACATAGTTGATTATTTTTCTAGGAAGAGAACGACGTCGTATATATGGTGTATAGCTTCGGTAGCTGGAAAAAAACTTTTATTCTTGGAGCTTGGAGGTTGTTTTGTAGAAGTGTATATATCTTCTGTTTTACGGTTTATTGGTTCATTTGCTGCGTCAAGTGAATAAAATGGTTTACGATGCTCACCGTATCACGACGAATAGTGCGATGGATTCAAGGAAGCTATAGATGAAATTGTTGTAACTGTATCGGTATATGTAGTGCATAAAAAACGCAGATAAAAAATTGTTTATCGCTCTTTCGAAAGTTTAAATTAGTCGTGATAATTTTACATTTGCGACAAATAAAAGAGGTTGAATTATTTAACAAATACTCAAATTTTGTTTTATATATATTTTTTGCAACGAAAACTAGTATCATACACGGCAAATATTTAAAATGATCAAATAAATCCTACAAAAACGGTTAGGAAATACAGACAACGCAGCCATATAACATCCGCGCGAATCCTGCCAAAAAGAAAAAACAAGAACCTCGCTCCAGCTCAAACTGAATCCGGCGTCTTTGCACACCCGAATGACAATGTCTCCCCCCGATTCGTCGTCGTCGCTCACCTATGTGATGCAGCCGTCGGGACGAACAGTCGTTCAGGCGGATAAACTCTGCTTCTGCGATTCGACGGCGATGAAAATTTCAGCGCGGATAAACCCGGCGAGCGTACCCTGTATACGGAGCGCCTGAACGTAGGCAACCGCGCGCTATGCCTCGAGCCCTCCGGTTGTCGGCCCGCCGCCCCTGCGCGGCTGCAAGTAAGGTGTTTTCGAAGGATTTACGCTTTATCGAGAATCATTTTCTGGGATTTGAATGAATAAGGTATGTTTTTTATGCTTATTAAATCATTTTTTACCGACATATGCCGATAGTGGTACAAACAATCCTCTTTATTTCTAGAGACTGCAGCTGATCAGACCCCATCTCGTCTTTTTTTTCACAAAACAAAATATAATGTTACGCGTTCGTAATTAATAACCTCGAGCGTATCATTGTTTGTTTTTGAAATGTCTTTCTTATTAAACCCTCCGTGGGATGTTTTTTGCGGACTCTCTCCTCGCTCGAACGCCAACATAACGACGCAGCCGTGTTACGACAATACATAATTAATTGAGCGAATCCGATCGCTGACAGTTTTTTTTACCCGCTCCCGCGGCCGTTATTCAAGAACCGGCGTGCCTATATACAAAAATAAACGAAACCGAAGGCCGCTACAAATGAGACGAGCCCTAACGAGGCACGCGCGAGCGCGCGCTTCTCCGCTCTCGAGAGGAAGAGAGACAAGAATCGAGACCTCACTGCTCTCACTTTAATTCCGAGTGCGTATACGTTATATATACACTCTCGGTAGACTTGCGTGTACGTATACTCCATATAACGACGAGGCGCCCCATTATAATGGGCCGATTTCCAGAGGCCGCGGTGACTGAATAAAAGAAGCCCGCGCGCATGCGTATATACGCGTGGCATACATATTTAAATAAATATAAATCCTGCTCGGCTCGCGCATGCGCATACATTTTGCCCCGCGGTATGTTTACTTGCATGAGCACCTGCGCATGCAGGGATCGAACGGTCCCTTTCCTCATCCTTGCGCGAGCGAGCGACACAGATTTCTTTTCACTTATACTTACATGTAGATGGCGGCGGTGGCGTGGGTTGCTGGGGGCTATTATTATTTTTTGCGGGTTTTCATTATTTATAATGGCCGTTTTTGGAAAGCGACGGCACGGGCAAAGACGACGAGCTGTCAGGGGAGGAGACATTTTTTACTCGCGCCCGGTACGTGTAATGACATTGTGACTGCGGGAGAGAAACTTTACGGTAAAAATTGACGTATGTGTCACGATCGTTTGGGTAACGTATATATAGCCATTTATCTTGGGGCAAAAAAGTGTTGCATTTACATTATAAAGGATTGGAATTCCTTTTAGCGAGTGGCGCGGCTGCTGCTGCTGCTGGTGCTGCTGCTGCAATCACACACATATATTTATTTTCATATCTTACACATTAATTATACAAGGCGTTCGGTAAAAAAAACATTTTTAAATTCTAAATTTATAAAGCCATTTTCAATAAGTTTCTTATATGCGTCCTTTCAAATTTCAATCTCGTAAGACCAAAAAAAAGCAAAACTTGTTTTGAATATTATATTATATGCACACACAGAGACCGCGGTGAATATACTTTACGAAAATGCTCTCGGCGCAAAATAATCTTAATTAATTTAAATTTATTTGCCGGTAAGTACGTGTATAAATTAAAGTTTCTACACTTTACATGCGAATCCTCTTCTTCTGTTTTGCGCGAGATTACACTCGAACGCTTACGCGCTCGCGCTCGCGTCGAGAGAACCTGATTTGCATCGCGATAAGAGCACTTCTCTCCCTCTTGCCGCGCAAATTTCACCAAAACACGTTGCACACTCACACGCGGTAATTTTCCTTATCTCACTTATAACACTTTCATACAAATCATGCCAAATCATTTATGCTAATCGTCATTTATCCCGCGCCTCAATAAGCATAAACAAACTGGCGAGCGCATACAATGCGCCGCCGCAGCAAACGAGCGTCTACCACTCTTCGCGCTATAGAGACCGGTTCCATTGAGTCCGAGTTAATTAAAGCCGCGTTAATATAAATCGATCCCCACGCGCGGCTCACGTAGATTTCAATTCGAGCGCGCGCGCTACCAGGTATACGTGTGGATGCGTATCGCGCTGCGAGACATGCGTCTGTGACAGGTGCTGGTCATTAACATAGCGACATTTAATAAATAGTGTCATCAATTACCGCGTTCCCGGCGAACTGGGGGGAGGGATGCGAGCTAGAGAAGAATATAGCGTAATGACGCGGCACGCGCTCGCTGCCTCGCAATCTTCGCTACTCATCGGGACGCGAGTTTTGCGTTCCTTCCAATCAAAGCTGATTCACGTGCACGCCTTAAGGCCTTGGGGAGTCTTGGCTTCTGTGTGCTTTGACGGTTCTTAAAGCTTTTGCACTCGTTTTCTTCTAATTGCTTCTTCTGGCCCTATGATGAGCTTGGACTGCAAAAGATTGTAAATTTATATGCTATCAATTAGTAGGGAATTACAGGACGCATTGAGCTTTTTTATAGAACGTAGAAAAGTTTATTTCAATAAAATGCGATCCTATATCGTATTAATTTTTAATTCAATTCGAGCTTATGTCAATATCTTAATTACAAAAAAGCTTTTTAACCTTTCAAACAGGAAAGCAAAACCAAAGCCTCTTAAATCTCTACCATCGTTTGCAAAAAAGACTTTCCAGAGTATTTTCGCGTCGACCCTAATTTCCTCGTTACGCAAAATCTTTGGGGGGAAAAAATGCTCATTTGCCACGGTAACATTTAAATCGCGCCATTTAAATGCAAATGAATGACGAAACTCTTCAGCTATAACTCTCGACGCGAGAACAATTACGCAGTATCTCCCGCTTTCAGAGACCAATCGAAGCAACCAGTCAACTCACCATTCAAAGGGATTCCTTCTCTTTCTCTCTCCAACGAGGAAAAAAGCTCTTTCTCTCGTCTATTTACACCTGATTGTTCTTTCCCCCCATTATACACCCCGCCCCCTCTTTTCCATTAGACCGTGTGAAAATCTCCATTGCTTTCCTCACACACCCGCTATATATACATACGTATACTCATTGATCGAAGCTACCGTCGCACGCACGCACACTCGTCGATTTCGAAATTCAATCAGCCTGGTAATGGGCAGCATTAACATAAGCATATCTCTCGCGGAGAGTTTTACTTTCGATTCTCTCTCTCTCTTTCTCTCGCGTCCGTGTGCGCATTATAAGTATACACATCTCCGAGAGCGGGCGATGTAACAAAGAACCGCTGCTGGGGGGAGAGATACCACCAGTATTAACCGAGCGGCGCGTTGTATACTCTCGTTTTAACGATACAGCGGCGAACTTTCACGCGCGGGCGCATGCGCTATGAATCTCCGAGCGCGTGCCTTGCTTCTCTCCCTTTCTTTCGCTCGTGCACACCTGCGTGACCCTGTCGCACGCGGGCACCTCCGCAATTTAATGCTCGTGTTATGTTTGTTAGTGTGTATACTTGCCGACGCCGCGTCTCTGTTTATCTCGCGCATGCGCGTGGTCTTGCTCTCATGCTCGCGCGTGCGCGCGCAATTAAGCCGGATTTATACAAGCGGGAGGAGTGCAAGAGAGCTTTAAGAGGCCGCCGAAATATTTTTTCCCTTTTCTTTTCTCGGTGCGAGCGGTGCGCCTGCGTTCGTTCGTTGTCTTCTTCTTTCTTTTTAAGCCAGCGAGTGCAACGGCGGCTCTGTACACACGTGCGTGCGTGTATGAAGATATTCTCGATGGCAAGAGAGTAAAGCGTTTCGTAAGATCGGTCGGGAGATTATATATGTGTGTGAGCAGAGGCGCGTGCGTACACGGATTTCACCTTATCTTTTTGAAAAGGCGAGGTTTTCGCGCGCGACCGCGAGTCGAGCCGCCATTAATTTCGAGATTTATTGCGTGAACCGTGCCTGGTGCCGTTTCGCGCATGTGTATATATATATGTAAAAGTTACCTCGCGACTGCGGTAGAATGGTGTATAACGTTTATATTAAATGAAATTAATGATTTTCGTACACGACTGCGTGAGAGGTATCGAGTTGAGAATTTCCGTCTGGGCAACTCGATCTTAATTAAAATCGAAAATGAAAAACATTGTTCGTAAAGTGTATAAAGATATTAAGCGGGACGTGCTTTTTGAGATTTTTCAAAGACAAAAAGAACATAATGGCAATAAGACACCTTCCATTTTCCATGCGCGTATGTAATAAAGAGCGCAGACGATTCCCGCCATATAATTATATACGGTAATTTTTCATAAAACAGTCTCGAAGGAAAAGCAGAGAAAAATATCTTTCTCTCTGCAACGGTCGTGTACACAGGTGTATATATATATACAGCAAGCTACGCGCGCCAGATGGAATTCGCCCTCGTAGTACACCGCAGACCCGATTGCGCGCACGACTCCGTGTACGGTGGCGCAGTAGCACAACAGCAGATATACCTAGAAAGGTGTAACGAGTACGGCGTATATACATCACCTCGCTTACGCTCTCGTAGGGGGAGAATATAATTACGGCCGCGAATTACCGCTCACTCTCGCTCGCCGTATGGACACGCGCTGGCGCAGAGACTCGCGAGTGTCTATACGTGTACATAAGGGGGGTACAGACTCTCGCTGAATCATCGCCGCATGAATTTGCATAATGAATTCTCGCAGCGCGGCGTCTCTTTTTTTCTTAATTCGAAAATCGTTGGGGCCGCGTGTGTGTGTATATCGCGGCGGCCGATCGGGAGAGAGGAAGAGAGATGGATAGATCGGAATCGATGTAACTGTCGCTGTGATTTTGTATATATAACGATCGACCGATTAATTATGCGCGCGCGCGCGCTCTCGTTCTTAATTTATTTACGAGGCGGAGAAAGAGAGAGGAAGGGTCCTTGGAAGTACCTATACAGCGCAAGGGAAATCGCGCGTTCGTGTGTTGTGGGCTCTGCAAGAGTATATGTATATGACGTTCGCGTTGAGATTAATGGTCCCACTAATGTTCATGTAAATAGAGCGATTTATAAATTATATGTGGGTAAGTGGAGCTGTAGGTTGCCAAGGGATTATAAAAGTCATCGCCGACGTTTTGAGAATTATGTACTGGAGTATAAATTAAATATGGTAAGCGTTATTGAACGAACGTTTAATATAACAGAATAATTCTTGTTTAAATTAAATTCGTTGGACATATTATTTTCAACATTTCGGAAAATGGAGGGTAGTCGTTCGAATCCAAATTGTAAAGCGTACGATTGTGCGATAGCAATCTACATCCATTTTTTGCTGATTTTTTTTCGTGGCTGCAGGTAGAATTGAAAAGTGACGCGCACGTCCGCGTTGAAATCTAGTTTGGCATCAAATGTCAGGAAGTGCATCTCGCGATACGAGCAAAAAAGTGTGGATTTGGCCGAAAAAAATTGGCAAGCTATTAAAGTAAAAAAAATATCTCTCTCCGTTGACATTTTTTCAATTTCTAAAATTTTTCACGATTCTAAAAAATTTATAACGACAAAATACATCTTGTAAAATTCAATAAAATATACAACGAATTTACTGAAAAAAAAACTTTAAAAGAATAAAGTTTTACGTAGAAATGACTTATTCTGTGCAAGTAATAAGCTATTAAAAAAAATATGAGAGCGTGAAATAGAAGTCGGAAAAGTGCCTCACAAGCTGTGCCTCATCATCCCTTTACTCCGCGGAATGCGCGCCACAGATGTGCAGCGTCGCGCGTTTTGCTCTCATACACGCTCTCCTCACCTCATCGCGGATGCACTTCCCTCTCCCTATATGTATACTACATGCTGCGGTTCCACGCCAAAAGAGAACTCAGCAGAAAGAGCGAGAGAGATAGAGACTCCGAAAGAGCAAATATGTATCAACGCCCTCGGAGGACTTTGGTACAGCCCTTTGCGTCTGGCCGCCGGCGAAAAGAGACGGACGAGCGATTAAAAAAGAAACCCAGCGACTCCCTCCCTCTCTCGTAGGAGAGCAAAGAAAAGACAAAATTAGTCGGCGAAAGGGAGCAAAACGACGACGAGAGACGCGAACAAAACGTCCGTGGAAGAAGAAGAGGAAGAAAGAGCGAGCGAGAGCGAGAGATGAGGTACGAGGAGGTAAAAAGAGATAAACGTCGGAGGAAGGAAGAGGGAGAGCAGCGGGCAGGTGTTTCCACTGCGAGATCGTTCGCGTTTATGCGCGCGCGCGCCTGTGCTTTATTGCTCTCGCTGCAGTGCAGCGCGACTCTCGCGCGTCTCTCGTCAATCAGCGTCTCTCTCTCTCTCTCTGCTGTCTCGGGGTCACGATCCCGCTGCTCGCGTGTCCCGACTCTCGCGCGGGGAGAAAGTATCGCCGATACTATACGCACACGCGTCACTGGTTCGTTGTTCCTCTTTTTCTCTCCGCGGCACGCGCGAGGAGTTATTACGTAAATTTCGCACGCGCGCGAGTGCGTGCAGCTTTTTTCGTTTTGGAGTACGTGTGGCGCACACGCGTGCATGCGTGCGTGGGTTTATTATTGTTGCGCAAGGGTTGCTGCTGCGATTTTTTTCAACTTTATCTTGTATCGTGCGTGCACTGTGGTTTGGCGGGTACGTGTGAAGCTGGATTTTTTGTAACGAATGAATTGCGAAAATGAGGTTCGTGTTGATTTATTTTTATTTTCGTGGAAGGGTGTGTTGTAAATAAATTTTCTTTTTTGTTTAACTGTGTAGATATACTTCAATATTTCGTTCAGGTGTACAATACTCGAAAAACATTATTAAGATAAAAGAAAAAAGAATAATCCCTTGAGAATCCGTGCCCACAGATTGCTCCGGAACAATCAAATGAAAAATTACGTGGCCAAAGAAAGCAGCAGCCCGGCCAACAATGCGCCGCCCTCAATTTATATTCTTTCCTCATACATTTCGGTAATACGATCTCACTCGACACATATTTTCAAGCCGCTGTATAGCAGCGGCGACGTATCACCCCCGTCACTCGTTATCGCTCCTTTATCTCCTGCGCTTCATTCATCCGGCCCCTCTCCCTCTAACACGCGCGTGTGTCCCCTTTTTCTCGCACGTCGTGCACTTCATTACGGCGCGCGCTCTCGGTCTTGTAAATTTTTCCTCGGGCGCAGATAACAAACACGTCCGCCAGATTTCCATCTGTGAATTCCGAGCGATCATAATATAACGCGAGCTCATGCACTTATCGCTTGCGTATATAATATGAGAAGTGAGTGCATTTATTGCTCGCCGGCTTTTAGCGGCCGCGCAGAGAGTGAGAAAAAATCCGAGGCTTATCGTTTGGGTGTGACGAAGCCCGCATGCGTATTTGCGCTCCATTTACGGATATATGCTTCTATAGGAGCCGTTAATGCGCCGATGATCTCAAAGGGCTGATAAGGGGGCTAACGGTTCGTTCTTAATTTACGGGATTTTGAGACCAAGCGTCGCGCTCGAGAATAATTAATGCGCTGCGTGCTCCACGTGTATGTATTATGATATCCGAAAGACGGATTTAAACCTGCAGATGCAATAAATTTCGTACCCGATTAAAAAATAATATCAATAATTCACGTGCGCATGCGCTTTCAGTTTTTTGCGCCACACAACCACTCTCCATACACACACTTTATATATCCGCAATCAGCCAAATGCGTTTCTTCCTCAATCACTAAATTAAATTTCCCACGCACAGTCTCTATACAACAACGATATAGGAAAAAAAACACCATCGCCGTCGACACTTTCCCGTCCCTCTCTTCAAGTCGTGAATCTTCCGGAGAGAAAAGCAGAAAGGCTGGAGGTAAGTCGCGGGCGCGCGCGCGCGGATCATTAATCAGCAGGCGCGAGCTCGAGTAACTGATTACACCGATGGCGTTGCGCGCGCAGCCGATTTTGGCTTTGTGCTCTCGGACATCGATTAATTCGAGAGATTCCGGATCGGATTAAAGCGGCTGCGCGTCGATTCATTACACTCGGCTTCCCAATCGGGTTGTGCGCGAGTCTCCAGTTTATTGTTCTGCGTAAGGGTCTTCTGTATTCATTACACGCGGAGGGGAGGGGAAAATTCATTACCTACGATACGGTACTTTTGTATACGGAAGACCGGGATAATGTGGGCTTTTAAGTGTTTTTAGGGAAATTTAGCGTATGTGGGATTGAGTGAATTGAGGTCATCGATTAGGATTATTAAACTATAGACAAAAATCATTACATAGTTAATCCGCAACACTAACCTTCCGTAATACTATAGCCACCACAATTTGTCGCGACTATCTTTATCAATGAAAATCACTTGCTTGAGCATTAAAATTAAAATTTAAACGCAGCTAGCGTAGAAGAACTTAAGTCTCCGGACCGTAACACTGCCGAGATAAAATCCGCGGACGCTTGCAGCGGAGAACTCGAGAGCCGCTGCAGCAGTTTTTTTGCGGGATTACCGAAACTCATGCGCACGCTCATGCAAGATATATTCAAATTTTACGTCTTCTTTAGCCGGGCCAGCTCTTCTCCCGATCGCGCACATCTGGAGCTTTTCGCACGCGCGTCCGAAAAAGCCCAGGAGCGGGCTAATAAATTCCGGATTTCGCGCTGCGCTCGCGACGCGCGTCGTATTTCGAGAACGCGAAAGTTTCGGAGAAGTTGGCTTGAGGCACGCGCAAGGTGTGTGTGTGTGTGTGCACCGTTTCGTGCGAATGTAACGGAGGAGGGAACGTGGAATACATTCATCTTGAGATGTCGAGCCGTCGAGCACGTGTGCATGCTATTCAAAATTGATTAACTTGCGCAGTATGTTTATGTAGGGGGAATCGGTTTGCTTTTCGCTAGAGTTCTGTTTGCAGTGATTATTCTTGCAAATGCTAATAGGATATTTTTACAAAAACCAAAAGAATCATTTTATTGTTTAGGTGTAGTTTTAAATTGTTATATTTATTGCTCTTTTTAAACCAAAATCAATACTTACCAATTTCATCCCGACTTCACCTCGCGGTCATCAATCTCGATAATTATTAATGAAACATTACCCGATCATCATAAATCGAGCAGGTTCAATATCCCAGTGAAAGTTCACCTCGAAATTACGAAAATCCGTGCTGCGGTGTTCAGGCATGCGCATGCAAGTACATCATATATACCCATCCTCTTCGTCGAAAGGTACGAGCGACAAGTGCTCGTTAAGCAGCCGGAGCTCGATGAAAATCGGAAATCACGCGCCAGCTCCTGACGTATGCATCTCTTGCTTGGCGCATGCGCTCGCGCATACACTTTACGCCGCGCGTGCGCCTTCCGGCAACAATAATGACTGCTGCGCGTGCGAGAAAGTTAGCGAGCGCCCGCTAGCGACGACTTATCGACGACGCGCCGTCTCGTTGACTTTGATTCATTATTCAGTCGAAGTCTTGAGGTAGTATATATACAGTGTATGGAGTCAATTTTAAAACTTAATTAAAGCCCTCGCCAAAATATGTGTACGAGTTTGTGGGTTTTTTCGACTCGGTTCTCAGGAGGATGATGTATGATGTTTTGTGGCACTACCCCCTTTCCTACAGGGTTTACGCGACCTAAGCTTATTACTTTCATGGAATAAGGATGGACTTGTTAATTTAATCGGTTTGAAATGGTAAAACAAGTTATTTTTTGTTTTTAAATGGGTAGATTAATTGTCCCCACGTGTTTTTTTTATGTAT
>JAPYZO010001753.1:16781-32508 GCA_030522905.1 Torymus flavipes
AGAGCTTTACATTTGAATCTTATATATTAAGAAGTAAATATAATTCCAGTAAATAATCCAGAAAAATTCGAAAATAACAACCTTAAAAATGAGGTACGAGTCAAATTATAGCTTTAGTATCATTTTCACCACGACGGCATTATACAATTGAATATAATATACCAGAATTACACGTTCATCCGCAGAAATAAGCAGCATTATCGCGCATTGAAAAAAAAAATCGAAATCCTTGGTAATTCGATACAATATACTTACACAACCCTAATGAGTGATATTAATTTTTTCGCGCTCACACCCGTCTCGATAACAAGGCTCACAACTTCGCAAGGATGTGCCGTCGGAATATAAAAAACGAAAGAAAAATATAAGCGCACGCGCGTAATGCTGGAATTAATTTCGACCGACATCGGATTCGCAGAAATAACGTGGTATTATTCGGTGCGAATGCGAGTCTCATGCGAGCAGCTGGTAATTCAATACAATACTTACCGCGGCTAATGAGCGATATTCAGAATAGTTTCTTAAACTCCAACTCGTTAAGTGATTTGTCGGCTGAAACATAGTAATCATCGCGCCTGCACCTCGCGCCTTTATTATCACGCAGCCTGTATGGAGCACGATGAGGACGTCGATGATTTTCCCAGGATCTTCGCAGGCCTGGCTTTTTACACGTATACGCATGCACACGCGCCTCTGTGTACATGTGTGTGTATGAATGGTTGCGTTTTGGAGTCGGTAGAAAAATACATGTATAGCACGATTAATGTAATAGAGATGCCTAGGCACAGATAGGCGAGGCGAGAAATGGTCGAGGTATTTCGCAATTTGTAAAGTGGGTAATTATACGCGCGAGCGCGCGAGCGCGAGAGATTGACTGGCCACGGAGAAAAATCTCGCGCCGATCGTTTTTCAAACGCGCGCGTTATATAAAATATCGCGTCTAATCGCCGAGAGTACTGCTATGATAATGCGTTTAGCGCTGTTACAGCCGAGCGAGCCATTACCGTAAACTGTATAGTCGGGTGTAATACACTGTTCTCGGAATCAGCGATTGATCATTAACCAAGTAGTTTTATTTACAATTTTATAGCTTTTTCCTTATAAACCGTCTTGTAATCAAAGGTTCGCGTGATTCAATTATAAAGGTATATATATATATATATATATATAACATACCTACTGACATAATTACGAATCCCAAGAAAAATCACAACCACGCAGCTACGCATCCCCGATAAATCAAGCTCACCCCGATACCAAAACCTCGACGGAGTATCCACACGCACACATGTACACACACACGCGCGCGCCGTGAAAAAGAAACATCGCGATTGGCTCTCTCTCGCTTGCACGCATCGCGCGTCCATTTGTCAATCAGAGAAAATTACGGCGTGGACGCGCGGCGAGTCAGAAAAAAGGGCATCAGTCAATGAAAAAGACAGAAAAAAGAAAGCCAGCCGAGCCGCGTCATCCACGCGCGTGCGCCCGATCGCGAGAGCGATGAACCAGATCGAGTATATTCTCCCTCTCTCTCCCCTTTCTTTCGCGAAGTCTATCTCGTCTCTCTCGAGAATGACACTGCGCGGCCTCGGGGGTCTCCGCGCTCATAAATCTTCTTAAATATCTTCTCTATCTATGCTCATCAAGCCCGTGCGCGAGCGAGTAGACGCTCATAGGGTTCGGATTATTGCGCGTCTTGCCGAACAGCTGCCACTTAACACACAGACCGCGAGCGCAGTAGCGGGAGCCGCAATAATCGGACCTCATCTACTTGCCCGAGCTTATATCGTGCGCGCACTCGAGACTTTCTCGTTATGCGCGGAGGCGCGCGCACTCGTCGAGAGAGATGCTCCCTCGATTTTGAGGATGATGTGTGACTTTTTGGTGCCGATGCTCGATTCGCAGCACGTGGGAAAATTCGCTGGGAGAGTACGTACGCGAACCGGTTCGATGCGAGAGAGCCACGAGATGTTAGAATTAAAATGGCTTTTGATTAATGGAGGTGTGGCGCAATCGTAATGAGTGATCCGTCTACTGGCAAATGGGAATCCTTGTTTGGTTGAATACGCGGTGATGTAAGTGTTATCGCGATACGGGGTAGTTGGTTCTAAAAATAAAATTGGAATGATAAATGAAAAGTAAGAAAGTGTAAATCAAATTAAACCATTACTAATTCCCACGCGGATATTTTTGAGTTTATGGGCTTTTCGCTTGGAAAAGTAACAAAACGTAAAAAAGGAATGTTTTCTTATGTAAAAGGAATTGCTCTTTCAGATTCTGGGCAGAAGATTTTAAAATTTTCTGCATGAAAAATATTTCATTACAGATATAACTTCGAAAATATTGTCCATATTGAAGTCTCTATCAACAATTTTGAAATTTTCTGGCCAGATTTTTGAAAAGCAACTCTTTTTACATAAGGAAACATCCTTTTTTTCGCTTTGGTACAGTTTTGTCACTTTTTCAAGCTAAAAGTTCATCGACTCAAAAATGTCTGTGAGAGAAGTATATTATAAGCATCTTCTTCATTCAAAGTATTGATAACGAAAAATATAGAATATTTTCGATATACCTGTATGCAGATTAACCGATTTTCCCTTATCCCCGCTGAAACATGAAATATTATCCGCTCGATTAAACTGCAGCAGCAGCCAAACGCTCATCTCGCAAAAAATAGTCGAATCCCCGCTGATCTCGACGAAAAAACTCTCCATCCCGACTCGGATAATCCGTCGGCATACACTTTCACACATACATATACTGAGACGCCTGACCGTAGCTTTTAAAAAAGCAAAAGTCAACCGCCTCGTCCTTGATTATAACAGGATCAACCCTCGCTCCGCTTTATCTCATCTACCCAGCGAACCTCGCATCCTTCCTCTCTTGCTCTGACCTCCTGGCTCGTATCGGCCTTTTGTTTTTTCAGCGTTCGCTTCTCCTTCGCTCTCCTATCTCTCTGTCTCGCTCTTCGCGGAACAATCAGAGCGCGCGGGAACAGCAGCATGCGATTGACGCCGCGTCTGTATACGTATATGCCCACGTATACAATGTGCAATGGAGTAAGAGCTGCAGCTGCTGCTACTGGCGCGTCTGGGAGGGAGCTTTTATCTGCATAATAGTATTTGCCTCTCTCTCCCCCGCTAAATTACCGCGGATGTACACGCGGTCAATTTAGCTCTCGCCGCCGCCGATGTGTGTATACGGACTGAATCGCTAATGGCGCTACACTGTAAATCGGAGCGTGCGCGCGCAGTACGCCTCTCTGCACGCGGTTAATCAGAAATGCACGGCGCCATTGTAATTTACCTTGGGCACGCGTTACATTGCGCGCGCGCGCCTATGTGTGTGTGTGTGTATTATGCGTGAGGGTATGAGGAACACTTTTTCTGTGTGCTCTGTATATATATATGGGTAATGTGGGGTTCGGGTTTTTATGTACTGGCCCAGAGAATAATTTCCATTGTGCGATTGTATTGGGGTATATCTAATCTCCATTGAAACAGTGTAATAGCGTATAAGAACTTTCTGCAATTTACTTTTGTATAAGGATATTTTCAATTGCGATTGTTCAGTGTAATAACGGTTATTTTATGTAAAGGTATTTTATATTTCATTTAATTTGAAAATGAACCAATTTACTCTCTCAGTCGTGCACTTATTGCAATAAGTGAACGAGTTAGTACTAACAAAAGTGAATATTCATTTATTGATGGTGAATTTTACTTATTCGAATTTAGAAAGGTAAGCAATTTGCATATATCCTCAACAGCAACTTCCCAATGGACATCATTTATAAGCAGACGCTTCAGCGCGACCGTAAAACACGGTCCTCATTCGTATTCAAATCCCTCCTTGTTTTGCAAATCGCACATAAGACCACGTCAAAACATCATTCGAAATTAGCCCGTCCCGATAGCTGGCGCGAGATATCGATTCCCGTATCTCCTCGGCATCTTCTTCGACACTTTTCTTGGCGCGCACCTGCGAATGCAAGCATCACACCTACGACACGACAACGCAGAGTGCTGTTCAACTATATTCGAAGAGAGTGCGAGAGAGACAATGACGCAGGTGCGAAGTGGTGGTCTCTCGGGAGAAAAAAAGCAAGTCTCTCTCATCGATTATCCAACGCGCGCGACGCGCTCACTCGGGGTCAATCCGCTAGACCATCTCCGTCTTATCTTGTATTTTCCTCTCTCTCGCGCGTCTCTCTTGTCCTTCTTCTTCCGCCTGGCCACACAGGCGTCTCTTACCTGCTATTTGCATTGTTCCTATACATATACCTCTCTCTGCCTGTCATTTACTCGCGGACAATCCTCTCACTTAACTATATCTCGAGACTGCTGCTGCCTCCACGAAATGGCTAATGCACAGCAGAGATCGTCGTCGACGTCCACCTCTTGCCATATCAGCAGGTGCCATCTCCCTCTCTCTCTCCGGCAGCTCGCGCGAGAGCTTGACACCTTGGGTGGCGCGCTTCATTTAGTGAAGATATCGCTGGCTGATCTAGGGAGCGGCCCGAAGAGGAAGATGGAGAGGGTGGAAGAAGGGAAGGATGGATCTCACGGACCGAGAGAGAGGGAGAGTGTTTTGTCGCACGCGCACGGATTTTCTCCCACTCTTACTCTCTGAGTAAGGGTATATATGTATAGTGTAGGCCACCTACCTTATGCAAATGCGCTGTACGTCCGGTCGCCGGGCGCCGGGGACGCTCGAGATCTCGGATCGCACGCGCGCACATATATAGAGGAAAATATACGAAATCAGGAGTCCGGCATCTCGCGAGAAGGGTCGGGATTTATGCATATAGAAGGGACGCCAAATCGCCCTTAGATGTCAAAATATTACCATTTCGATGGGTTGTTACAAATTGCTTCTGAGAACAATGCGAGAAAGTTAGTTTTAGGAGGACTGCGGGATAAATGACCCGTCAATTGATATATGTACGGAACGAATTTTTCTTAGGTGAATAATTTTACGTCAAACAAATTTCTAAGGCTTTGTTTAGGTACTTTGAATAAATTAAAACTAACAATAAAACCTAATATAAGTATATCGTTCGTGATAATTAAATCAGCATTCTTACGGTGTCACATTCAATTAAAAACAATCAGCCTTAATTCAAGGATAATAATGCCACGATTACAACGCTTTTTAGGGGCAGGCCTCAAAAGAAGGGGGCCACGTGTGTGTACCATAATCATTGTCATGCCGAAGAAAGAAGCATCCCACACTCGAAGTTTTTTTCATTGTCTTGTCAGAAGGAACGGCTGCTGCTGGCCGAATGCACCAAGAGCTATATCGAGTGTGCATGCCTTATATGTGTGTATGTGTGTGCGTTATGGCCGTCGTGTCGTGTATAGTATTTTCGTGGAGGGCGACCGGTATTTAAGGTCTTTGTAATCTGGCAAAGTTTTGCGGGGGAGCGGCGCGGCGGACTCTCTCTCGTGGTGAGTCATGGCAGGTGCTCCGCGGCGCGAGCGCGCGCGAGAGAGCCTCGAAAAAGAGACAACCGAGAGAGATCGAGTTCTTCGCAAACGTACGACTAAATGCCCCCTTGCTCTTTTTACCTCTCCTTTTTTCCCTCCTCCTTCTTCTTCTTCTCCACCTCCTTCTCCTCCTCTTCGTCTCTTTCACTGCTCTGTCTTTTTCTCCCTCTCTCTCTCTCTCACTCTCTTGTAATACCCTTCCCTTTCAACTGGTCGAAACCTGCAAAGAATTTTTTGTGCCGATATGAAGTACTTTCGGGGTATACGCTTCGAGACCGAGAGAGAGAGAGAGAGAGAGAGAGAGAGAGAGAGAGAGAGAGAGAGAGAGAGAGAGAGAGAGAGAGAGGAGTAAGAGAGTGAAAGAGGACCTTATTCAATCAAGTCCTTAAAAAGACAAGCAAACGTACAGATAACCGTTCCATTGAAAAACGAGGAAAAAAAATCGGCGCTTTTTAGCATCCAGGTTGAAACGTATACAAAAAACGGGCAGATCTTACGCGCTGGACTCTTTTTTTTTTCAAGGCGTGCACGCGCGCGCATGAGAATTCATCTCGTCCGATCTTTTAAAAACAAACACGATCTTGCTCCGCGAGATTGAATGAGACCCAGTTTTTACCCCCGATGTAGATTGTCAATTTGTTTCCAAACATGCGCATTTTCTTCAAATCACGAGAACATTTTGCAAATCTCGCAGGTTTCTAAAATAATATTTAAATTCAGAAAAGGAAATGAACGTATATTTCTGCAAAATCATCGTTAGTGTTTTTAAAATTAATTCCGATGAACATCTTTATCCGTATATTAAAATGGAATGTTATATTCTTCTAGTATGTTTAATAACGAACCCTCTTATACCGAAGAATTTTATCATAACAACCGAGGAAACCCAAGAGCTATCCCGATACATAATTCCTTCTAGCCCCACGTATTCGGTGCATCTTCCATCTCAACGAAGCGTACGTACTTATCTAAGAATAAGTACGGGCGAGAATCTTCGCACGGTTCAACGAGCAGCAGAATCTTCACGCAACGCTCATCTCGTTCGGCCTGTTTTGATGCTCCTTTTCCCGCGCGTGATATACATCCTTGACCATGTATACATATATACATATAGTATATACATATACCTGTCCCGAGTGAAGGGGTTATAACGAGAGATATTCAAAGCACAAAGGTCTAGCGTGGCCCCCTTTTCTCGGTGTGGGGAATGATATGAATTTCCGAGGACGAGTATTGTCGTGCAAGAGAAGTGCGAAATAAAGTATATATCCGAGCTTTTTATATTAAACAAAGGGTTTCAGTTCTTTGGATATATTTCGAATTAGAATCCAACCACGAGTCATTAAGAACCAACAACAACAACAACAACAACAACAACAACAACAACAACAACAACAACAACAGCCGTTTTCGCGCCACCGCTGCCAAGGTGCACACACAGTTTTCCTCCCGGTACTTCTCACACTCGCTTGCGTGCAGCACGAGCAAACAACCAAATAGTAAAAAAGGAGAAGACAGAGAGAAGATGAGTAAGAGCTGGAGGTAGAGCAAGAAGAAAGGCACGCATGACCTAACGAGCGATGGCAGCATCTTGTCGGCGCAACTACTCTCGCGTAACATTACTCTATTCTTAGACGCCGTGTATACGCAGGGGCAGGTGGTACAGACAACATTCGTATATTATACATATATAACGCGTACGATGCGCGCGTGTCTCAATCTTCGTTGATTCTGTCCCCTCTTTCCTTCCCTCTCTCTGTTATTTCGCGTGTATTTCTGCGCTCGAAGCAATGAAAACGTATAGGATTGGTAATATACGAGGGGAGCGGCGGTAGGTCACGTATATGCTGCCCTAATGAAGTAAAAGTCGCTTCTTGAGGCCGTAAAGGCGCAGCTTTGTATATATATGTGGGGAGCAATAATTTAAAGTGACTCGCGGACTTTAATAACTCTTTATTCGTCGCTGGAGTTTCCGCGAGCGAGCGCGTATACACTTTTATTAAAGTCACTCTTCTAATTGCCATTGAGGATATTTTTAATGCGAAAAGAGACCGGGTGGGCGCAGGTACCTCGTCGTCCGGTGAGGGCACTAAAGCTGTGTACAGTGCGTATAGAGTGCTGTGCTGTGTTATCAAAATGAAATTAAAAGTTTTTTCGTTTTTCAGAGGGGGAGAGCAGGCTTAATAATCGCAAATTTGAACATTTATGCGCACTAAAATATCGTGATTTATCATCCATTACTCATACACAAACCGTGTTTTCCATTTAGCAAGTTTGTCCGCTACCATTAACACAGTGTTTATTTCAATATATTTTCATTTAATGCTGTGTATGCTAGTTGCTGAGCCATTAAAACTTTATATGAAACTCGGGCGATTCGCCGTACGCAGCCAAAGCGGATCAAAAAATTAAAAATTCGTTAATCGCGACTATAACTGCAACCCTGTCATGAGTTTAATCCGAAAGCTGCGCTGATGAAACGTGCATTTTCGTCGTTATAAAGCAGCTTTCAAAGCAAAGCTTCTAGCGAGAAAGAAAAGCAACCACTCAAGACACACCTACGTGCAATCCTCGTTCAAATTCGAGGGAAAAACGTACACGCACGCTGTCGCCCATATATCCATAAATCTCGTAGGACTTTTTCCGCTCTCGACTCACTAGCTCGCGTTCGCGCGCGAGACTTATATTTCCGCATTCCCGCTATAATACATCCACCCCCTTTATTATACGCTGCACAACTCCCTTTCTTCCTCTACCATCACCACCACTTCGCCTTTCTTTTTGGTCCCTCTCTCTCTCGCTTGCTTTATATAGAGGCAGGCGCGTAATACGCGCAGGAATTCACTCGCGCGTCTCTCGATTCCCTTTGAGCGCGAGTCGCGGCGGCGAGCGAAGCTGGAAAAGGATTATATAGCGGGGCGCGTGGATGCGGGAGGGACTTTCTGTAGGCAGAAAGAGAGAAAGAGTCGATTTTCAGAGCCGAAAGTCGATGCTGATGGAGAGCAGTCGCTTGTACGCGCGCGTGCAGTGGCGGCGAATGCAGGCGACGTTTGATCGATGAACGTCTTTGTTATCTCTGCTCAGGCTTTTAAGGATAAGTCTCGGCTTGTAGGGAGAGAGCAGATTTTTCAAGCCGCGCCGGTTTGTTCCTGTTGGCGGATTTCAATTTAAAAATGAATTCCGCGATTCTTGAAGACAATTTAATGCACGAAGGCTCTTCGAACTTTAAGAAAATCCGGAAAAATCTTGTTCAATATTCTCTGTTAAATTCGCTGCGTGGAATTATTTTTTATTTTTTGTTTTATCTCGAAACTAAATTGCATTAATACACTTTAATTTATCGCAATTCTTTATTCCTTAACGAGCATTTCTTCCTTGCCATTACGATTCACACGGCGAACGCGCGCCTGACGTATCATTAAGAAGCTTCCTGGGGTATTTGACGCTCTTGATGGAATGGCCCACGTCACCTGCAAGACAAGACCGAGGAGTTACTCCTTTTCGCCGGCAGCGATGATCATCATTACGCCGCGTCAGAAAGAGAGAGAGAAGAGTATCACTGAGGCATCTCTCGAGAAAGGAGAGGATCATTTTTTACGTCTTATATAAATCGCGCGCGTATCCCCAAAAAGAGAGATGCCGATCGACGCGCCTTTTGTCTGTATATATACACCACGTACGAACGCGGCCCCGCGGATAATGAGTTTTTTTTCTCAAAGTCTCGCCCGACGCGCGCTTGATCAAGTGCACTCTCATTTGTACGAGCTTTTATTAATGGATACCGAGCGTCGCTCATACGCCAAACCCGGAAGGCGATCCCCACGAGAGGAGAGAAAAAAGGAACGATACTCAAGCGGCACCGCAATGAAAAAATCCTGCGCGCGTGTATATATGGCGCGGGAGCAATTTTTGTTTTACCGTTCCTGGAATTACTCGGGCATGTGTGTGTGTGTGTACGTATCGCGCTGAACTGATTTTTCATAAAAAACGCCATTACAGCAATCATTTGAGAGATTTTTCGGGAATTTCGGTCGGCCTGATAACACTTTCCATTGCTTTATTTTACAATCAGTATACTTAAAGGTTTGGTATGATAAAAAAACGTAATTCATATATGGAAAAGATTTATAAAACGAATTAACTGAAAACACATTTAGGAAATGATCTCACTTAAATTGGTTTGGCTGTCGAGTAACGTTTGAAAAAATAGAAGCACACAAGAATTAACCCATGAGAGCATCGATTTTTACGTAAACAAAAATGTTACAGCGCTGAAATGTGATACAGGCGAACGCGACTGCAAAAATTCTCTGAAAAAAAAAAATAAATAAACGAGCCGTGGTGGTGTTATAACTGCAGGTGCCAAACGAGCACGTGAATAATTCGACATTTTGCAAGGTAAAAGGCGGAAATGACGAATATGCGTAGTGCCAGCAATACGTTGTCGGCACTTTTAAGAATTGCATATATGTAGCCACTCGATGAAACCCACAACTCACATATGTCCTTAATTTCCGCATGAAATGTTGCCTTTTCGACGACCTGCAGAAACATACCGATTTCGTTTAATCGCTCGATTTATTACCCGCTCGCGCGTCTCTTAATTTCAGCCGACGTAATTTATTGCAGGGATTAATTCCGAATTTCAACAACAGATCAATATTAAAATTAATATTTCCCTCTCGGTCTTATTTGAAAACTCTCGCAAAATTATTCGACCGTTCTCTATACCGCCGCAGTGTACACTGATCCTGCAAATTTAGCATAATCACTCTCTCTCTCTCTTTTCTCATAATCAGGTTAAAAGTTCCCCCTTTTCACCCGCTATATGTTAGTTTAAATAACCTCGTTTAACTACTCTTCTATATTATATATATCAGGCCGCACCGCGAACTCATGATCTACGACACTTAGCCCGGAGTAAGGTGCAACAATCAAACAACTCCAGCACCGCGCTTCCTATTTATATGTTTACCCGCTCGACATCCCCTTTCGAATCAATTACTTTTTCCAACCCTTAAACTCGCCTTAACTTTCCTAATGTTTATTTCATTACTCGCATACCTCAGCTCCTCTCGGCCCCCTTCCCTCCGTCTTCCTCCTCAACTTTCCTTATTTGCATTTCAGAAACTTTGAGAGAGCGTTCCCTCTTCCTCAGACGTCTTCTTCTCTCCTCTCGTTTAGCATTTCTCTCTCTCTCTTCTTCTTTTTTTCTTTCCACGTCCGTCCCGGCGAATGTCTCTCTAGCGCGTGCATACGCGACGCGATGGTCATCTCCGGTGGTCGCTTGGCTCACACACACGTGCAGCGTACAAAAATGCAGTAGCGACGGTGGCGGCGAGTGTTTTGCACTGTCGGCAAGCTGTGGCGCGAGCGCGCCGTCTGCTGCCACGCGCGCGTTTTAGCTTCTTTTTCGTACAAGCCATTTTCTCTCCGCTTTTCTCCCCAGGCGTGCGCGCAAAGTTTAGACGTCTTCTTTCTTCGCTCTGCACGGGCTAAGGAGTGAGGGTTAGAAGAGAGGTAAGGCGAGACGAGAGAGAGGGAGAAAAAAGAAGGAAGAAGGAAGCGCTGGCGCGCGCGCCTGGGCGACGACGAGAGTCACGTCGCCGGATAAAGAGATTTCCGCAGCGAGAAGCCCAGACAATTAGGAGTCAGCCAGTTATTCAAAAGTTGGCCCAACAACGTCCCGGCCTTTTCCATTGTGTCTGTCCCCGAAAATAGTCGTCGTCGTCGTCGTCGTCCCTCTCGTCGTCTTCTTTTTTCGCGCGAGCCCGTTCAATGGCTATATATATAAAGGGGGGCATAGAAACGGGCGCATATAGCGCGAGCACAAAGGGCGTAGGAGGGACACCGCATAGCCATCTCCTCTCGATTCTTTGACGTGTCTCTTTTTGGCCAGCACGAAATTGTCTCTTCACGCCGCAGCGGACGCGATTCCGTGTATCCATCTATACACACACACACATACACACACACACATACATAGACGCGGGGGGCCCTTTCGGTCCATTATGCGCCCCCGCGCGCGCCACACGCTTGACTTTGTGTGTATACACGCGCGTTCACAATTTTCACGAAGATGTCTTGCTATACACGTATAGCACGCGTTTTCCCATATGTATACGCCTCAACGGGAGTAAATTGCGAGGGCGAGCTGCGAGGCGTAAACTAGACGTCAAGCCCTTTGTGTGTGTTTACTGTTTACTCGTGCGTACGCGCGCGCGCGTGGAAGTGTCAAAGGGAGGGAAATGAAATGCGGAATGCCGAAGGTGAGTAGGAGGAGGAGGAGGAGCGTGCGACACGGTTGGGAGGACATGTAGAAGCGCTAATTTTGCCGAGCTGACGGGCAGCGGATAGATGATATTCTTGAGGGCCGCCGCAGGATGCTCAGCGGCTGCGAGGAACATAGCTCTTTGACTGCGTGTCACGCTGGAGCGACGGGATGTCTTTTTTTAAGGGCAGATGCGAGAGTATTGTGAGGTGGGAGGGTTTTGGATGACCGATGGTATCATAATTCGGGTAATAATGTTGTACAAGGTGAGCTACGAATTTTTTCTGAGGAGAGGATGCAGAGGGGTCAATAGGTCAGGAGTTTTCATCTGAATTCATTACTACATGCGGCAAGTTTTGTACCGTAAGATATAATATAAATTAAATATTTTTGGAAATGCAAAATGGAATAAAACATTTGGATTAAATTAACTAATCTTAATTTCATTGAATAATAGAGATTTTGACTATTAAACATTAGATAAACAAAAATTAAAAGATTAAAGTACAAATACGTACGATCCTTCATTTATTGATTCGCTAAATACATTATTATCGAGATTTTATCAAAATAATTCATAACGCTAAAAATTGTATAACTTCCATCATGATAATCGGCATACTTCAAACAATTCAAATAATTGCTTTATAAACACATTTAACAGAATGCCAAAAATGTTGTAAAACATTTCATAACTTTTCATTTTTGTGAGTGGTATACGTTTAAAAGCGTTTTCAGTGATCGTCTTTTCAACGACTTCCCGACGGAGGTGAATTGTGTGGAAAGCTCCAGGAAGTCTTTTTTGGCAGATGTTCTCGACTCCGGCGGGAAATAGTTGTAGTTTCTTTTCAGAATGATGAAATGGGTATTCATGTTTCAATATTTTTACACAAATTTGAAATGGGTTCATTCAAAAGTACCATCTAAAATAACATCTGTTGGTGAAATAGTCTCTAAACTCTTGTATTCACTTCGTTTAACCATTTAGAAACGTGAAAAAGTAAATAGCTTAAAATTTTCCAACTTTAAACTGCACTTTAATTTTATGAATAGTTTTAAAATTTCATTAATTCTTAAATAACTTTATCAATAATTTTGCAAATTATAATAATATTGATATAGAATTTGAAAAGCTATTGTGCCGCACCCTAATACTTTCTTCACATATCAAAATCAATGTTTTTACGCGCGAATATGAAACAAAGTAATCCCATAATACAATTTTCTCAGCAAACATGGCTTTCCCCTCTTAGATGAATCATTTCGATAAAGTCATTCTGGCAGTTTATCTAACGACACCTCACAACCATATCCTCGCACAAAAGGCAAAAAGGGCGTTGTTCCGCGCTGGCCCGGATCATTTTAGGAAAACATCCCAAAAGTTACTCGAGAAAATAATAATAAATTAGAAGAAAACGAGGCACAAGAGAGCGAAAGAGAGAGAGATGGCAGAAGATTAAGAGAAACATCACTACACTACGGCCAGTGCGAGAGTGAGACTTACCGCCCGAGCGATCCCCCGTAAATAAAGGAAAGCCTCGATTATTTTTCCAGCGCTCGTTTGTCCACCGACGCTACGTGTCTCGCGAGCGAAAGCGGCTCTCTCTCTCTCTTGCGCGCGCGCGCGCGTACTCGAGGCGCCGGACGTGCGGGCCCCTACTCATTATTTTTTCAACGATCGCACACCACTATATCCCTCTCTCTCTCTCTCTCCCTCGGAGAAAAACTGCATCCACGCGCCGGTGCAGAGAAAAGCGAAAGCAGGAGGAAATGAAAACAACTTCCCTCCTCCCTGTAGCTCGAGTTTCCCTCTACGTTTCCAGTCCTAAAACAACGACGCGCGCGGGCAGCTATACCAGGGAAAGTCACAGCGAGATCGGAAGGGGGGCTTGCAACAGCAGTAGAGTCGTCCCGGCCACCCCGAGCGCGACGACAATCGCTTGAGAAGAGCGAGTTGTTAGCGAGTGCGGTCACGAAGGCGCAGGTTGTGGCGGTCAAAGAGAAAGAGGATCGCTTCTCATGGCGTGAGGTCTTACGCGCCCCGGTGATATACATAGCCGAGGGGCTCTGAAAGCTGCATAAACTCTAACTCTCACTCGGCGAGCGCGCTGTGTTTGCTCAATCATTAGCGAAAAACCGCATTTTAGGCGAATTCGGGCTTGGCTTGTTGACTGGGGAGTAAAGTTGAACGGGTATTAAGAGAGACGTCCAAGTGTTTTTCAATAATATTTTCCTGACCTGCCCAATATCTTATTATAATGAACGTGACGTTTTCCAATTTGCCTTTGTTTATTCATTCATGGATATTTTAATAAGGCGGATCGGTTTTTGAGGTGAAGAAGTCAGTATTTTTAAGAGTTGCTGTTTTTTTCTTTATTTATTTTAGCTTAAATTTGGCATGTATTAATTGTTGGTAACTTTAATAATAATTAAATTTAAGCAAGAAATTTACTCCAGTAGAAATATTAACTATAAATTACCTGCTTTCCAAGTTAATTTTATAGTTATATATAAGAACAATATTTTGATTATATTTGAAAATTATATACCGATTCAAAGTCAATTTTGAAATTTATCTATATATTTGGCATCATTCATATTTTAACTATACTATAGTAATACTTACAGGTACATTGTACTATTGTTACATATAATATTGATTTTTGTTAAAAATGCTTCATTTTGATTATAGCAAATTAACTATGTATAAAGTATCGTTAATTTTCTACAACTTTTAACATTTATTTTACCAGAGTAAAATTTCTTCGGATTCCCGTTTTTTCGACTACAAATTTATCCATCTTATATTCATCGAAGCCTACAAAGAAACCCTTACCATAAAAGAATCAATATTCACAAGCCAACCCCAAATGCAGGAATCCGTTGTTCACCACACCTCGCAACCGGACTATGTACGCGAAACAGGTTGACAAGAGGGTCCCTCGCACCAATCCACGTGGTCCTCCACATCACCTGAACACCACTCGACCACATCCGCTCCTATATCTCTCTCTTTCTCTCTCTCACACGCACGCACATGTGCACAGTCACGCGCACGTGTGCACGCAGCCTGAGATCAGCCCCGTTTTTCCACTCGTCGCGTGGGGCCCGCGCACCTGAAATCTGTTAATCGGACCCCGGGAGGCTGCTGCTCCCTCTCGTCACAATATTTTCCCACCGCATCAGAGAGGGATCATCATCAGGTGCAAGCGAGAGCAGCTGAACCTGCGCCCGCGCGGTTCCCATTTTACAGACTCATTCGTGTGGCTGGCTCGTCGGCGGGAATTAAGGATATCGAGTGGCGGAGTGAAGGAGAGGGAAATGATCTCAGGAATGCGCTGTAGTGTGAATTGCCGCGGGAAATACGGAGTTGATTAGGTTGAGCAGTTTCCGATCGATCTATATAGGGTGTGCTGTTCGTTTGATCGGTTGCTCTTTTATGTGGGTCAGGTTGTTTGGAAGTCATGTAGGCTAAGTTTTTTTTTTATGAGAATAGACGAACTAATTATAATAGTTCTTTTTATGCTGAGTCAATATTAAATTAACAAAATATATATAATAGTTAAATTGTTAGTAAAAGATTTTATAATATATGAGACACTTAATCGTTTAATTTATAATACAATAATATGGGCATGTTTATTAAACTGAATTGCTATTTTAATTGAATTATTCATGCGACGTGCGATTATCAGATTCATATATATTCGAACCAATAAAATTTATTAATTAATGCGGAAAGCATGGCCTGTTATTTAAAGATATAATACTGGTATAAGCTATAAACATTTATTATAACCGTAATTAAATCTACAGAATTTATAACCCGAGACGCTCGGTTTAATTTTAAATTATTAATTATTTCCAGTTTGTAAAACAATATGCAAATGGTTATTTGTTATACAAATACTTGAATAATTATAAAATATTATTCACAACAAAATTTATAAATCCAACGAAACTTTCT
>JAPYZO010001754.1:0-18304 GCA_030522905.1 Torymus flavipes
TATATATGCTTACGCCTGCAGATCGTTGCGCGCACACTGCCCCCGATATTCAAACTATGACTAACGGGTCACGTGGAGCGCGAAAGCCCAACATGGCCTCCCCCTTGCGCGCGCACATGCACACACACCTTTCGGTCTAAGCTCTCTTTCTCTCTTTCTTTCAACCTGCCACGCGAATACATCCATTCGCTCCGCGATCTATGTACAAGTACCTACATCCCTGTATCCATCTGTCGTAACTAGCGTATAATAGAAAAATACGTACGCCGGGTTGATAGAATACTTTCCGGGAACCCCGGTGGCACAAGTCTCGGAGCCGGGATTCCAGGAAAAAAAAATAGCCGCGCGCGCACCTGTTCTCCGTCTCTCTTCTCTGATCAGGGGGGCGTATTTGTGTGTGCGCGCGCGGTGTGTATATAAATGGCGGCCACGTTGCGGACTTCGCGCGCGGTTTATATATATGTATATATAGGTGTACATATAGTGTCACTATAATACATATACTTCTCGCCCCTTTTACATTACCACGATGTTGGATTGCGATTCAGGGACTGCCGAGTGAATGATATAAGAGAGTAAGAGGAGCTATATACGTGCGATCGGACGCGCGTACTTATACTGCACCGAATTGATGCAGTCGGCAATTGATCTCGAGATTTAATAACGTAATTGTCAGAGTCGCTTCGTGCCGCTGTAGAGCAGCGTAGAAGGGGTCGCTCACTCTCGGTGAGGCAAGAGAGAAAGAGAGAAGGTGAAGATATATAGATAGAGACACTTTCATTCGATTCGGAGCAATCGGAGCGCCGCGGTTGTACACACTATAAACATATATACATTTACCAACAAGAGAGAAAGAGAGGGCGAAAATATTACAAGAGGAAGAGAGAGCGAGAGAAAGGAGCAGCAGCGGCTGCGCGTGCGGCTTTCGGAGTCTCGATTCTCTTCTGCGTCAGTCGCCCACACTCGTTCGTTCGAGCGAGAACGAGAGATAGGTACGCACGCACGAGCGAGCGAGCGAGCGCGAGCAATACACCAAGCACCAACCGAGTGCGGATCTTTTCTTCTCTCTCTCACACATACACACATGCACCTGCGATCCTGCGCGCAAGTGTGTGACTGAGAGAGGTAGTGTGCGTATGTATACATATATAGTGTGCTAGTGCGCGCGCGTAAAGCCGCTGCATCGTCCTTCTGACCCTCTCTCTCGCCCCCGCGCGAGTCTGACTCTGGACATCCAGGAGAAGGTGCGCTATCGGGGAGTAGGACGACCGAAGGAGAGAAGCGCACCCGTGACTGACAGAGAGCGGCGATATAGAACCAGAGAGATAGAGCGCGCGCACGTCTTCGTCGCGAGTGTGTTCTCAGTGCGCGGTGGCGGTGGTGGTGACACAGAGAAGATTGATTGCGCGAGTGTGCGCGCGCCGTACAGCGGCGCCCCCGTCGTCGTAGTCACCGTTGTCGTCGGTCATCGTCGTCATCCTCGGGAGGAGTAGACGTACAGAGGAGCCGCTATACTCGCCGGAAGTGTATCCCCGAGGAGAAGGAGGAGGAGAAGAGCAGCCGAGCGTGTGTGTGTGTGTGTGTGTGCGCACAGAGAGAGAATAGATAGACACGCGAGATAGCAGTCTCGTACCGTACGTGTGTGGTACTGCACGTACGTTGTATATAATAACGCACACGGCGAGCAAGAAGAGAGAGAGAAGCGCGATCCGCGCTCTCCCCCGTGTGCTACGTTTGTGTGTGCAGGAGAGAGAGAGAAGTGCGCGAGAGTGAGAGAGAGAACCAGCAGCAGCAGCGAACCAGCCAGTGAGCCAGCGCAGCAGGCGCGCGTGTGTGAGAGGACGTCGCCGTTGCAGCCGCAATCGCCAACATGACGCAGCTACTGCCCATCAGGTTCCAGGAGCACCTGCAGGTGAGCCTCAATCCAGCGCGGTATCCTCCGTACTCCCTTCAATCTGGCTCCTATACCTGATAGCCGCTCCGTATACTCGCTTACGTTGTACCTTGTACGCCCGCGTATAACGCCTCTCTCGCGCTCCGTTGTACCTGTCTCTCTCGCACTCGCGCGTGAAAGAGAGTTGACAGTTAAATGCCATCGGGGACTACGTGTCCTGGCTTTCTCGGGCCTGAGGCTGGGCACTTGGGGGAGCCGAAGACAGGGACGCGGGTGGTAAGGGATGGAGGTGTGGGGTTCACTCCAACGGGCGCTCCGGGGAGCATGAGATAGGGAGGGAGAGAGAGAGAGAGGAAATCGATTCTCTCTTACATGCCGATGAGACAGCCACGTCTGCTCTGGCGGCGGCGGCGACCGGAGCCGCCGTTGCCGCACGCATACAGCGCGCGCGAGCGTACATATACGCCCCTCGCTTCCGCCCTCGAGATTACGAGAGGAGAGTAGTGTTTCTCTTCTCTCTCACTCTCTGTCTCTTCGTCGTCTCTGATATGCGCCCTTTGATTTGATTCGAGTTTCGCTCTACTCGACTCTGTTTCTTCTTTTCTCTTTTTGGCTGGGCTCTGTGGCACTTGGCAAATGTCAATGGCCAAGGATAAGTCAAAGTAAGAGAGAGAGAGAGAGAACAGACGTAAGGTTGAAGCCACTCTCGATTCTTCCCTTTCATCGTTTCATGATGTTGTCTGTGTAGGGCTCTTGGACAGCAGTATACATAGTTGATGAACTTAGGGCTAGAGAATGGGTTGAACAGGGCACGGTTGATATTTTAGGTTCTCTGTGATTGCTCGAGATTTTGCAATGACTTGGCGAGAGCTCTGCTCCACTGCACGTGCATGCGTGGCTAGATTTTATTTTCTTTATTACTGATATCTTGTTATGAAAGGGAGTACTTGAGACACTGTCTCTGTAGTCAATTGGACAAATGTTTTGTTTATGTCCATTAGGGAATGTTCAATATACATAGTATACATGTATACAATAAGTCTAACCATTATTAGAAACTTATCTAAGTTGTGTGAGCTATATACAAGATATATTTGTATCTACCTTTGAATCATAATAAAAAGTATAATAATATTAAATTACTCATAGATAGAGATAAGAATTGTTTGCTTAAGAACTTTAAGAGGCTTTTTCTAATTTTACTTTGAAGTATATAGACATCAGTTTATAAAATTAGTTTTGTTAAAGTCGAAGTTACCATTATTAATCTGCATATAGTTCTGAGCATTTGGTAGATTATTTGATCTATAAAGGAAGAAAAATCTGATTTTGTTCAGAATTTTAAACATTCCAGATGGTTATTTATGGCTTGGAGCCATTTTTGACTATGAATCATATGCCAAATTCCCAAGTTCATGTTTTGTGCCTTAGCAAAAAAGTATTTGTTTTAAGAGAAGGGAGTTCTCATTGTGTTTTTTGCTTCTCTGTATGCCAAAAATAGCTCACTGCAGTGGGGATCAATGCCAACAATGTCAGCTTCAACACAGTCACCATGGAGTCGGACAAGTTCATCTGTGTCCGTGAAAAGGTGGGTGACACCGCACAGGTGGTTATCATTGACATGAACGACTCCTCCAATCCCATCAGGAGGCCCATCTCTGCTGATTCAGCCATCATGAATCCTGCTAGCAAAGTCATTGCTCTGAAAGGTAAAAATTTAATTTAATTTTTGTATTTACATGAATCTAACAGGATTGCATATAGTAATTTAAAAAAAAAATAACCATATTGAATAGTGTAAGATAAAGATATAGTATATATGTTTATTGGAGATTAGCATCAAAATCAAAACAATCAAATCTAAGAATGAGATATCATTGCATGTATTAAGAGAAACAAAATCAGAAACACAATTGATACAACAATAATAATTATAATCTTTGTTTATACTTCTTAAATGACATGCACAAAAGCTATAAGCAATTCAAATTTCACAATGACATCATCCAGCTGTATGTGAGTTGTGCATTATGATGTTACAATGCAGTAGATTTAAAACAAGTGTATCTTTCCAATCTTTAAAACATCAATGAAAGCTAACATATGTAGTGTACTTGAGATAAATATTCCACTATCTTTTTTAATAGAAAACTCACAAAATTATAAAAAAAAAATCCTTAACTTTGTTAACCCTTAATAAAAATTACAAAAGATTATAAATAATCTTGAATGAAATAACATGGGTACAACTTGAATAATTATAAAGAAAAAAAAAAAGATTATTAATTATGCAATATAGTAAATTAAAACCAAATCAAATATGAAAGAATATCTTTATTATGAACTATAAAATAAAAAAATTAATTTTCATCTAGCTTTTTTATTCAAGGAAATAAATACTGAATTAATGGCTGTTAATTCTTATGTCAATAGATCAGAAGTTTCAACTTCTGATACTGATTCATATTCTGACATTTATTGATGTAGAATAGTTTAGTGTGAAGTGAAGTTTTTTCACTTTAACATCATACTTCATAAAAAGATTGAACTATAACCTTTGTGTATAAAGTTAAGCAGAAAATGAAGTTTAAAATTGTGTTTGTGCTTCCATTTACTGGTGGCACAGCATTGATACAATTATAAAAATAAAATTATCCAAACCACTCCAATATTCAGAAAATAAAATCCTAATAATTTTACTCTACCAATAAACTTCTTTGATTGTTGCAATTGCAATTACTATTTTAGAAGTAAATAATTTATATAAATACTTATTTTTTTATTAATAATGGGTGATTGTATTAAATTTGTAAGTAGGTCAAGAACTCCTACTGTGTATTTGAGCAGTGCTCAGTAAAATAAAATTATTGAAAAATGTAAAATTGGGAATAATCAATAGTTTACAGCCTGTTATATTATATGTATATACTCAAACAATTAAAACAAGTTCAGTAATTGAATAAACTATTAATGCAAGATGTTAAATTACTCAAATGAAGCAAGTCTATAAGTAAAACCTCTAACCTTCTGACCCTCTTTGTACTATAAGGCTTCACAGATTCAATCATACTTATATTCACCATCTCATCAATAACCAAAAGAACTTTAAAATGAAAATCCAATTTCATAGTATATGCTTAAATTAATTTTCATTATGCACCAACATTTCCACAACAGAAAATCTTTACCAGTCTCTTTCTTTCACAGCTCAAAAGACCCTGCAGATCTTCAACATCGAGATGAAGTCGAAGATGAAGGCGCACACGATGACGGAGGACGTGGTATTCTGGAAATGGATATCCTTGAATACTCTGGCCCTGGTGACCGAGACCTCGGTTTACCACTGGTCCATGGAGGGCGACTCGCAGCCCAGCAAGGCATTCGAGCGTCACTCGTCCCTCTATGGCTGTCAGATCATCAATTATCGCACTGACGCTAAGCAATCATGGCTCCTGCTGATCGGTATCTCAGCGCACAACAATCGCGTTGTCGGCGCTATGCAGCTCTACTCCGTCGAGCGAAAATGCTCCCAGCCGATCGAGGGTCACGCCGCGTCCTTCGCCAATTTCAAGATGGAGGGTAACGCCGAGCCCAGTAATTTGTTCTGCTTCGCCGTGAGGACGGTGCAGGGCGCGAAGTTACACATTATCGAGGTTGGACAGCCACCGGCGAAGAATCAGCCGTTCCCCAAGAAAGCCGTCGACGTGTTCTTCCCGCCGGAAGCCGGTAACGACTTCCCCGTTGCTATGCAGGTGAGTGCGGTTTAATTTTTTTTTTCTCTCTTTTTATTTCGTTTCGAGGTCTTATGTAAGTCATTAGCGCGTGTGACTAATATGTGGTGAGTAGACGAGGAAATAGAGTTTGGGGAAAATTCCAATTTATTTTTAATTTTTGTTTCAATTCGTTCGTTCGAATGGATCGGTTTCAAAATTTTGACGAACGTTGAATAAACGTTGATATTGCGCGTAAAACAAAAAATAGTGTTGAAGAAATGCGAAAAAATAGATGGTTAACGTGCTAAAAAAATACTTTTCTCAAGGCGTTTTGTGTTATAAATTAGTGTAGTTATTTCCAAACTCTAATTATAATTTGTTTTTACTTACTAGGGTATACAGTTGCAATCATGCAACACAAGATTTTTTTTAATCAAACGTGACATTTGCTTGTTTTGTGGGCCTGCACAAACTGCTTTTATCTACAAGTAAAATGTGATAAGAAATGGTTGGCTCATATTTTTTTTTAGCAGATGTTATGGAATACTAATCATAATTGACGAGTTTTTCATCAGCTCATCTATATTTTAACAAATCATGTAGCATTTATCTTTATTCTAAAAACGAAGGTCTGTACCAAATTAGATTTATTTAAAGTTTTACGGCCTTTACGAGCAAATGAACAAACCGCGTTACGTACTTATGCGCGATATCAGAGGTTTTGCGTGACGTTGAAGCCGAAAATCATTTAATTTATACGTGCAACTAAATTCTCTCTTTTTAATCGAGAAATTTCCGTATCAAATTTATTTCAAATCCATAACGCCCCTCAAAAAACACATTATACATGTATTACCCAAAACCATCAAAATTTTCATTGATTTTCATTTTATTATTGTACAGGTGAGCTCGAAATACGACGTGATCTACCTGATTACGAAGTACGGCTACATCCACATGTACGACATCGAGTCGGCGACCTGCATCTTCATGAACCGCATCTCCGGCGAGACGATCTTCGTCACGGCTCCGCACGAGTCATCGGGCGGTATTATCGGCGTAAATCGCAAAGGTCAGGTGCTGTCCGTGTCCGTTGACGAGGAAAACATCATACCCTACATCAACGGCGTACTGCAGAATCCGGAGCTCGCGCTGCGCATGGCTGTGCGCAATAATCTGTCGGGCGCTGAGGATCTCTTTGTTCGCAAGTTCAATATGCTCTTCCAGAACGGACAGTACGCCGAGGCGGCCAAGGTCGCGGCCAATGCTCCCAAAGGTGAGCTTCGCTCTTGATTTACTCATTCTCGAATAAAAATCATTGGTTGCAGTTGACACTTCGGTGGTTAAAAACGGTCACGCTTTCTGGAGTACAGTAGTAAAGGCGACTAGTAAAAAAAATATTTTCTTGTTAAAGATTTATTTAACATTTTTGAGGAATTATTTAATTGTAAAATAACATTAATAATTTCCTACATTGCTCTTAAAAAAAGTTGATTATATACTTAAATTTACCAGGTCGATAATCATAGTTAATAACAATGATGATATGACGTCAACTTTTATCAACGGTTTTTTAAAAAATTGTTGCTTGCAATAAAAGCTTCCTTTGTACGAGTTTCCAAAACCTTTGATCTTTCGTAGGCATTCTCCGCACACCTGGCACAATTCAGAAGTTCCAGCAAGTGCCGACAACAACGGGTCAAACATCCCCCCTGCTCCAATACTTCGGTATTCTTCTGGACCAGGGCCAACTAAACAAGTATGAGTCGCTGGAGCTCTGTCGCCCCGTGCTCGTACAGGGCCGCAAGCAGCTCCTGGAAAAGTGGCTCAAGGAGGACAAGCTCGAGTGTAGCGAAGAGTTGGGTGATCTGGTAAAACAGGTCGATCCTACCCTCGCTCTGAGCGTTTACCTGCGCGCCAATGTGCCCAACAAGGTCATACAGTGTTTCGCCGAGACCGGACAATTCCAGAAGATCGTTCTATACGCGAAGAAGGTGTCCTACACGCCTGACTACATATTCCTCCTGCGCAACGTCATGAGAATCAATCCGGATCAGGGCGTGCAGTTCGCTCAGATGCTCGTGCAAGATGACGAACCGCTCGCCGATATCAATCAGATTGTCGACATATTTATGGAGCAGAATATGGTTCAACAGTGCACCGCGTTCTTGCTGGATGCTCTCAAGAATAACAGGCCGAGTGAGGGTGCGTTGCAGACTAGGCTGCTCGAGATGAATCTCATGTCCGCTCCTCAGGTAAATAATGGTTCCAAACTAATCGATATCAAGTTGAGAATAACTTTTTAATTTTCTATTACCTTCTAAATATTAAAATGTCATTTTTATTTCACAGGTCGCTGACGCCATTCTCGGTAACCAAATGTTCACCCACTACGACCGCGCTCACGTCGCCCAGCTCTGCGAAAAAGCAGGTCTGCTCCAGCGCGCTCTTGAGCACTACACGGATCTCTATGACATCAAGCGTGCTGTGGTTCATACACACCTGCTGTCGCCCGACTGGCTTGTCGGCTTCTTTGGCACCCTTTCAGTCGAGGATTCGCTTGAGTGCCTCAAGGCCATGCTCACGGCTAACATCCGCCAGAATCTGCAGATATGCGTGCAAATCGCCACCAAGTACCACGAGCAGCTGACGACGAAGGCTTTGATCGATCTCTTCGAGAGCTTCAAGTCGTATGAAGGTCTGTTCTATTTCCTCGGCTCGATCGTCAACTTCAGCCAGGACCAGGAGGTTCACTTCAAGTACATCCAGGCGGCTTGCAAGACCGGCCAAATCAAGGAAGTTGAACGTATCTGTCGGGAGAGCAACTGCTACAATCCTGAGCGCGTCAAGAACTTCCTCAAGGAGGCCAAGCTCTCCGATCAGCTGCCGCTCATCATCGTCTGTGACCGCTTCGACTTCGTGCACGACCTTGTACTGTACCTCTACCGCAACAATCTCCAGAAGTACATTGAGATCTATGTGCAGAAGGTGAACCCCTCGCGTCTGCCAGTCGTCATCGGTGGTCTCCTTGATGTTGACTGCTCCGAGGACATTATCAAGAACCTCATCCTTGTAGTGCGCGGTCAGTTCTCAACTGACGAGCTCGTTGAAGAAGTGGAGAAACGCAACCGTCTCAAGCTCCTTCTACCCTGGCTTGAATCTCGTGTGCATGAAGGCTGCGTCGAACCGGCGACCCACAACGCCCTGGCCAAAATCTACATCGACAGCAACAACAACCCTGAGCGTTTCCTCAAGGAGAACCAGTTCTACGACAGCCGCGTTGTCGGCAAGTATTGCGAGAAGCGCGATCCTCATCTAGCGTGCATCGCCTACGAGCGCGGACAGTGCGACCGCGAGCTCATCAGCGTCTGCAACGAGAACAGTCTGTTCAAGAGCGAGGCGAGATACTTGGTGCGCAGACGCGACCCCGAGCTCTGGGCTGAGGTGCTCAACGAGTCCAACCCTTACAAGCGACCACTCATTGACCAGGTCGTGCAGACCGCTTTGTCCGAGACTCAGGACCCCGAGGACATCTCCGTTACGGTGAAAGCCTTCATGACCGCTGATTTGCCTAATGAGCTCATCGAACTGCTCGAGAAGATTGTATTGGACAGCAGCGTGTTCAGCGACCATCGCAATCTCCAGAATCTCCTTATCCTGACGGCCATCAAAGCCGATCGCACTCGTGTCATGGAGTACATCAACCGTTTGGACAACTACGACGCACCTGATATCGCTAATATCGCCATTAACAACGAATTGTACGAAGAGGCATTCGCCATTTTCAAGAAATTCGACGTCAACACCTCGGCTATTCAGGTGCTCATCGAGCAAGTGAACAATCTCGACAGGGCTTACGAATTCGCTGAAAGATGTAACGAGCCTGCTGTATGGTCTCAGCTGGGTATGTTTCAATCATTATATTATTCATTAAAAATTTTGTGATTCGGATGTAAAATTGAAAATTGCTGATATAACACATTTACGAAAAGTGTAAACGTTATTTTTTCAACGCCTACGTATTAATCAATTTGGACTTTAATTTAGAGTTCATGACTCATGTAGGGACTGATAATGAAATTTAATCTGAATTTTACAACCATATGTTCTGTAAGCTAATAATGGATATATACGCATGCGTCATAAACAGAACGGAACGAGGATATTATAATAAAAAAAAAAAACAAGACTAAAAATCCGAAAATAGTTTAAGTTTTAAAAAAATTTTAAAATTTAACTAATGAGAGATTTTTATTTTTCGACATAAAAAAAAACAGCACGCGCTCAGCTGCAACAAGGAATGGTGAAGGAAGCAATCGACAGCTTCATCAAGGCAGACGACCCGTCGGCGTACGTCGACGTTGTCGAGACCGCCCATCGCACCTCTCATTGGGAAGATCTCGTGCGCTACCTGCAGATGGCTCGCAAGAAGGCGCGCGAGTCCTTCATTGAGTCCGAGCTTATTTACGCGTACGCGCGCACCAATCGTCTGGCCGACCTCGAGGAGTTCATCTCCGGTCCGAATCACGCTGACATCCAGAAGATCGGCGACCGCTGCTTCGACGACAAGATGTACGACGCGGCCAAGCTTCTCTACAACAACGTGTCCAATTTCGCACGGCTAGCAATCACTCTGGTCCATCTCAAGGAGTTCCAGGGAGCCGTGGACAGCGCGCGTAAAGCTAACTCGACTCGCACCTGGAAGGAGGTGTGCTTCGCCTGCGTCGACAGCGGCGAGTTCAGGCTGGCTCAGATGTGCGGTCTCCACATCGTCGTGCACGCCGACGAGCTCGAAGACCTTATTAACTATTATCAAGATCGGGGCCACTTCGAGGAACTGATTAATCTGCTTGAGGCAGCCCTTGGTCTCGAGCGCGCCCACATGGGAATGTTCACCGAACTGGCTATTCTCTACAGCAAGTACAAGCCCCAGAGGATGCGCGAGCATCTCGAGCTGTTCTGGTCACGCGTTAATATCCCAAAGGTAGGTGTAGCACCATCCCCTTCCTATCGATTCTGCGCAGGTATTAATCAATCGCTTGTTTTGCCTTGTTTTTTCCCTCTTCGTCCGATAGGTTTTACGCGCCGCGGAGTCGGCTCATCTGTGGGCAGAACTGGTCTTCCTGTACGACAAGTACGAGGAGTACGATAACGCGGTGCTCGCGATGATGCAACACCCGACGGAGGCTTGGCGTGAGGGCCATTTCAAGGACGTTATCACCAAGGTCGCCAATGTTGAGCTTTACTACAAGGCTATTCAGTTCTATGTTGAGTTTAAACCACTACTGTTGAACGATATACTGCTGGTACTGGCACCGCGCATGGACCACACGAGATCCGTGGCTTATTTCACGCGCACCGGCCACCTGCAGCTTGTCAAGCCCTATCTGAGATCCGTGCAGGCACTCAACAACAAAGCAATAAATGAGGCGCTCAATGGCCTGTTAATTGATGAGGAGGATTATCAGGGTCTGAGGACCTCGATCGATGCCTTTGACAACTTTGACAACATTGCGCTGGCGCAACAGTTGGAAAAACACGAGCTCATCGAGTTCAGGAGAATCGCTGCTTACCTATACAAGGGTAACAACAGGTGGAAGCAGTCGGTTGAACTTTGTAAAAAGGACAGACTTTTCAGGTTAGCGTTCATTAATGACGAAAGATTTTTAATTTGTTCGAAATAACGATAGAAATCACTAATGATTTTTAATTATTTGTTTCAGAGATGCGATGGAGTACGCAGCTGAATCTCATAATTCTGATGTAGCTCAAGAATTGTTAGAATGGTTCTTGGAGAGAGGGTCCAGGGACTGTTTCGCTGCTTGCCTGTTCCATTGTTATGATTTGCTCCATCCCGATGTTATTTTAGAGCTAGCGTGGAGACATCAAATAATGCACTTTGCAATGCCTTATCTTATTCAAGTATCTCGCGAATATATTACAAAGGTAATAATATTGATCCATTTCAAATTCTTATTTTAGATGACCTATTAAAATGCCAAACTTGAGCCTAACCTACGTAACATTCCACTTACAGGTCGATAAGTTAGAAGAAGCAGAGAGCCGTCGCGTAGAGGAGACTGACCATCAAGAACATAAGTCCATGATCATGCGTAAGTATCATCAATATTTTTTACTACGTCCCAACGTCAATGCTTGAAAAATTCGACGACATCTTGATGTATAATACGGCTGTAAATATTTTAGCGGAGCCCCAGCTGATGCTGACGGCTGGTCCGGGAATGATGGCTCCTGGCTACGCGCCTCAGGGTGTCTACGGAGCGCCGGCGCAAGGAGTGTACGCGCCACCTGCCGCGGCCGCAGCCTACCAAACGTATGGCATGTGAGACAGTACCTCAGCTTTTTACAGCGCCAATTAAGAGCAGCCGATACCCCAGCAGCAGCAGAGAGCGCGCGCTCGCGATGATGATAATATATGACTTTTTTCTATTCTAACGATTGGGGGGAAGAAAGACACAGAAAGAGAGGAAAAGAGATAGATAAAGAGTAAAAAAAAATAAATAAAAAAAATATAAAAATAATATTACTAAAATAGAAGAAACAAGGAGAAACAGAGGTTACAGCATTGTAGCTCGTACAAGACATAATATCCACAGCGCTGATAAAAAAGCATGACGGGAAAAAAGAAAGGTGGACTGGCCGCTAGCTGGCAGATACGCCTTTACGCTTAGATTCTTCTTATTGTTAAAAAAAAAGACTATAGAGAAAAGTAACAGGACCGGAATAGGGATAACATGCATAAAAAAACGTCAGTTCACTGTACCAAATACCGATTGTATTGCAAATTTGTAGATAAAATATGAAAATGAGTGAAAAAAAATATGTGTGGGTAAATAACGATTCGACTCTTGACGACGCTTAACTATTGCACAACCGCCAGTTGAGCCGAGAAAAAAGAGAGAGTGAAAAAATAATATCTGTAAGTAATGTTCCAACGCGTTATTATTATTATGTTATTATTCTGTCACTTCAAATTTCTTGAGAAGGGTACATTTTTTCGGTGTTCTCTTCGCCTACTGCGCTGTGCAAAAGTGCAAGACAAAAAAAATGAAAGAAAATAAAAGACAACAATTGTATAAAAGAATGTAATCGAGTATGCGTAGTTCCGCTTGCAAGGCTGCTCCCTCAAGAGTGTATTTGTGAAACTCGAGACCTCCTAAATGAGAAAAAAATACTCCGTGTCATCTCTTGTATAACGAGTCGCGTTTACGGTGACGACACTTGTTACGAGCTAATTTGTAACGTGTAGTCTCGTCCGAGTTATGATTATTATTATTATTATTATATATTATTATTACTATTAATATTATTGTTCTTTCTCAACCGCCTTGTCGATTTTTAAATTATTTGTATGGAAAATGTAATTCGGAGAGCATGATCGCTAGCAGCGCTTGTATTTTTACTCACAGCTCGCGAATGAAACATTCATCAGTAATTTGCTTTTGAAAATAGTCTCGTTTTCTTCTTAACTTTCTTTTTTGTATCGTAATCAAGTGTAATTTTTTTGTCGCCTTTCTAGAAAGGAAGTGTTTGTATCCGCGTTTTTGTAAGAACGGCCTTGCACACACGTGTAATAATGTCCTCGCCCCTTCTTTTGCCTTAAATGCAAACATCGATATATTGCCAGTAGATTTGAGTGTATGGGAGCGTAGATCACAAATAATGCAAAGACTCCTTAGGTAAATCATTAAATACATACACAAACATACGATTACTCACTCACACAGATACATACAATACACTTTATACACGTTCTAACAAATTGAGTTTATTTGGCACTTTGTCGCATTAAAAAAAACTTAGCCAGTAAGTTAAAGACTATGTAAACGAAGAAAATGAGTAAATGTACTACGAATTTCAGACATTCCCTTTATCGAAATTGAAAAGTGAGAAGAATTGATAATGAATTTAAATTGAGATGCAAAATTTTATGAGGCGCGGGACTAGGCGAATGAAATGTATTAGTTTCCCTCCTGGAGCGAAGGAGACAGCTGCTGTTTTAATATCATTCGCTCCGTCAGTTGTTGTTGTATCGATATCACGATTATTTGAATATATATTATGAATTATTATTATTATTACAATAATAATAATAATTATTATTGCGTCGTATGTTGGAAATAATAAAAGAACAATATAAAGAGAGATCGAGCGAGAGAAAGATAGAGCGAGTGGAAAATAATAATACAGAAAATGGAGCAGAAACGATTAATAATTATATATTATAAATACATGATTATGTTATTATATATTATACTGGTAATTGATATAACATGTAATTAGTAGGTATACATAATATAATGGTATGAAAATAATGAACCGTATTAATGAAATATGGGAAAAAAAAATAAAGGAATGTGAAAAAAATATTGAAATGACTTGGATATGTGCGTTAAATGGGTGGAAAAGTAAATGGGATTAAAGATCATGGAAAGCGCTTTGTTGTTTTTGCTGTTGAATGTATAATGGATGTGCCGAATGCAATATACATAGTGTGAAATAAAGTCAAAGTCTGTTTCATGAAACTAATACAGTTTTCCACTAAAGTTCGGGTATATGAGGATTTTTAAACTTCTTTACGGAACGTTCGGTCGGACGTATGCACAGTTCCTTTCCAAATACTTCGATGTTCACATCATTTTCTAGGTGTATTCGAAATACACTGCATTCTTTGGATATTGCTGAAACATTAAATCGACATTTATACTCTCTCCAATGCAAATTAAAACTATTTAGGTAGCTAACTAACTTCGTATCACATCATCTTCACTGAGAAGTCTGAATGTGTTTTTGGTATCTTGTATAATGATCCCTTTGATTCCAACAGTACTTGGACATCTTGATCGTACAACAGACACTTGTGCCCCATGGTAATCAGCTTTCATTAATCTTTGACTGATATTTTCCCAATGTGTACTAGTGGAGTCTTTAGGAAGACTTGTGAAATCCTCAACACCAAGCATGTGATGCATGTATCCAAGCCATAAGGAATTCAGCTGTAACATGTCTGTATACTTCAGACTTTTCTTTCCAAATTTATTGAGACCAAGAAGAATGCCTTTCCTCATTGTCAAGAATGGTGACTTTTGAGGCTTTTTCTTTGTGACCTTTGTCTTGTGTTTGTTGAATGTAAATGACTAACAGAATTTATCATTAATTTAAAATTTTAATTCTTTATTTTCTAATTTTTTGTATTTTTAATTCTTATAAGTATTATAAACTTACATTTTTAAGTTCATTGTTGATTCCATCAATGTCACTCGAGGGCAATACATTGTGCAGGAAATTCAGGAGATACTGCTCTCGCTGTTCATAAGTAGTAACTCGATTAGTAACTGTTACTGATAGTGGCAAACATATATTCTCTGTAAAGTAATTTACAAATCATTATTAACCATATTTATAATCCAAGAATACCAAAATATTCTATTAAATTTGTTGGAAAATGTGTAATACAATAAATAAAATAATTTAAAGATTATAATATCAAAAAAAGAAAACATAATAATTTTTAATAAATACACATGTCATAGAAAAATGTCTAATTTATCAACTTTTTTGTCATGTCTAAAAAGTATAATAACAATTTTCATATGATTAATAATCAATTTAAAAGTAAGTAAACACATCCATCCACTAAAAATAAAGCACTTAGATTATTAATTCATAGAAACGAGCTTTTCATTATTTAGTTAAATTAGAGAATAATAGCATTTTGTAAACATTTAAAGCACTATATCAAGCATAGTGGAGTAACCACTATCGTTTCTTTTTAAAATCAATTTTCAGAAAATATCTTTTATTTGTAAACTCGTTTGCCGACAATGAAACAAAAATCCAGCTACTTAATAAACAAACAAGAAAAAAAAAACGCACGTGTTGATGTATTTTCCATGTTTGGGAAGCCGACGAATGCCACGCACACCACACGCACGACCTAACCTCCAAATCTGCGCGAGCTGACAGATGCCGTCTGCTGGACGTCTATACGGGAATGACCCTATGGAGCTATGTGGTTCTCGACTCAGACATGACATTTGCCTGAGATTCGTGATATGGAAGAAAAACACAGAACAAGTAGAAACAGACTGATCAGACAGACGGGGATAAACATCGTCTGACATTTACCACCTGATATCTATCATTGAATTCATTTGGATGAGGTAGAAGTATTTGGTTTTAATTTGAATTAAAATCAAGAGATTAAAAAAAAAATTTTTTAAGTCAATGGCTTTATAATTTTTTTTTCCAAATAAAATTATGTATATATTATGTGTACATAAAAAATTAATCCCACAATTAATGAATTCTTATTTTTATATAATTTTGAATTTAAATATTTTAATTTACAAGATATCTTTTACTTTTACATATTTTGTTATAATATTAGATAATATTAGAATTAAATGTTAAAATATTTACCACATTGAAATGTTTTGTTAAATTTTTTTTTCGCGATTTTGAAATAATTGCTAATAACGCGCTTTCTTTTAAGTAGTATATAAAAAGCTTTTAAAATTCTTTCTCAAACAATGATATGATATATAACAATTGAAAACAAGAGAAAACCCTTCTTTGGCACCTGCTGGATCTATAGTTTTGATAAAAACGTACCAGCGCTCAGTCAAGTAAACTCGCGTTCCTCCGCAGCATCCCACCTAAACTTCTTTTTCTTTTCTTCTTCAACATAGGTATAAGTAAGTGTATAAATAATAAGTACTTCCTTAAACATGACTCTTTTCTATTATTCACGCTCGAGCGCGTGACCCGAGGAAAATACAACTACTCTGAGTACCCTGCACCCAACCCATCACAAGTCCACAACAACATAGAACCACCGCTCGCGCATGCGCTCACGCTCCAACAGCTTTCATACAGCAGCAGCATATTATGGCAAAATAAGTATATAGTCGCTCGCGGCCGCTCGCTGGATATCGCTGCTGTTCTCTGCTGCGCGCTCGGCGGTGCGTTGTGCTGTCATGTCAACAACAATCGTCCGCGTCTCCTCCTAGGTGTGTGTGTCCGCTGCGCCTCCGCCGGCCATCCTCATAATACAGACTTCCACTGAGGATACTCCTTCACATTTTCTCCTCGGAGAGTTACACACCCTCGCGGTGTAGTATCATCAAGCGTGTGTGTGTATAACAAGGAGAGAAACAGCCAAGAGTCATGAGGCAGCAGCGGCGCTACGGCTGACCGAGTGCGTGCGCGTGGTGTGTCGTAAACGCGTCGCCCTCCACGAGGATCTGTCCAACCTCTCTCTCTTCGTCATCCTCGCCACCACGGAGACGAGGAAGAAGAAGAAGAAGAAAAAGAAGAGGCAGCTCGTCACGGCACATAGGTAGACGACGGGCGTGAGAGACGCGCGCAGAGAAAGAGAGAGGAAGGAGCAGCAGCAGCAAACATGGCGGCGAACCTCGAGGAGCAGCAGTGCTTGCGCGAGTGCACCGAGTACATGCAGCGCTCGAACATCGTGCCGGTGATGAAGGACTGTTTCGTACAGCTCTGCGTCGACAAGCCAGAGAAACCCGTCACCTACCTCCGCGAGTACTTCCAGAAGCTTGAGAGGGTGAGTGCTGCCTTATTTCTCCCTCCCTCACTTTCTCATACACATGCATACAAAATCTCGTGTCTATATACATTGTACACCCATTTTTCGCCCCCTATATATACCCGTGACACCCAATTGTTGCGCGCGCGCTCGTATAGCGAGCTTGCGTGCGCTTGCGAGTCTATATGAGTATAATAATACGAGTATAAGTAATTGGCCAAGCCGATTGCCGTTAACGATGCGCTCGTTAGCGGGATCGCGATTCTCTCTGCAGGAGCCTGATGTTATGGTGTATAAATTCACTTTAATAACAGCTGAGTATATAAAGTTGTTTACGTCTCTTATATGCTCTTATTTCGTTCCTTTTTTTTGAACGGCGCGTGAGTGTCCCAATTCTGCGTGTTTTTCGCGGCTGACTGCAGAATGTTTGGCTTGCAGCGAGGGAGATAAGTATAGGTATATTTGTGGGCATGTGTGTATATAGACGTTTCTCGATATTCCGCGCTTTGAGGTTATTCGCGAGCGGGGGAAACTGGAGCAGATTTTAACGGGATAAGTTCGCGCGCGAGTGCATGGCCGAGGGCAAACATCGATGGTATATACTTCTTATAACACTTATCGGTCTGTACTTAATGCGTTAAGTGCAGATCGGTGAGTTTTGTAAAGTTTTGTTTCGGTGTTTCTATAATGTTTACAATAGATTTTTAAACTTTGAATTGTAACGACTGAATTTTAGAATAACAGTTTATTATTTCTTATTCAAATATGTACAATTTCCATACGACTGTGCTAAAACAAAGAGACGTATCTCCATTTGAATTTCGTTTTTACGGCTTGATTAATGGATGCAACGGCTTTGTCTTCTTGCAAAACGACATTACCATGGCTTAAGCTTTTTATTTCAGTTCATGGAATTGTATTTCGTCGTTATACCAAAACAGTTTCACCCGGTGTCTGCATTTGAATTATGTTTCTTGCGGCTTGATTAATCGCCGCAATGGCTTTGTTTCGTTGCAAAATCGTTTTACTATTTAGCTTTTGTGCTACTCTCGCAATTCGCGAAAAGATTCAAAAGGCATTTCACTACACATAAAATGTGACTGCACTTTCAAAGTTTCTTCATTT